>JASKDV010182406.1:0-12373 GCA_032466395.1 Aegires albopunctatus
TTACTATTGTAAGTCCGACTTACCATACTTGAGCATACACATTTTCATTAGTATCGTTTCCACAATACATGGTTTCTTCTTGATAACTTTGTAAGGTATTGTCGCCCAGCCTTGATATTTTTAGACAATGTGCGTTGTTCTATGTATTGTGCCGTATTCGATTATCTCAATTTCGAGGAAAAGTCGAGTTACAATAGTTGAGCATACAACCCGCGATATTATCCTCTGATATTTTAAAACCATCTAGAGATTTAGATTTCTATAACAAGATCTATTATAAAAACATCTAGAGATTTAGATTTCTATAACAAGACTTATTTTAAAAACATCTAGCGATTTAGATTTCTATAACAAGACATATTTAAAAAACATCTAACGATTTAGATTTCTATAACAAGACTTATTCTATAAATATCTAGAGATTTATATTTCTATAACAATATAATATATCAACCATGATATAATGTAAACATTCTCGTATCCCTAACTTAGTTATTTACTCCACAATTTATAACTTGTTAGGCCCTCAGTTTGTAGTATGTCTAAGACTAAGCCCATCAAAAGCAAAAATGCTTTGTAAATGAACTGATTTAGCGAAACAATTCAAAAGGTGCCGAAAAGAAGAAAAAAAAAATTATTTGCAAATGTTATGAATCACACAATGATTGTGTCTTAATGAGGGCCTTTACCTATACTATGGTCTATTTTATTATGAAATTTCAATGTCGTTGGCGGTCTTATAATGTCTGTAGACCTGCTTAGAAATACCCCTGTTATTTTATTAGGTTATATCATGATAAGCTGAGGATAGAGAATGTATTGATATAGATCTTTTAAAATAAAACATTGTGCCTACCTCTCTAGTTTGTTGTTCTGGTTAGAGCCATACTAATCTTTAATTGTATTTTATTACCGTTACGTGCTTGGGTTGTAGTTGGGGATTACAAATTACTCACTCACACAAAATCCACAAACGCGCACACGCAATGTGGTGACGGTTAGTTTACAGTTTTTCAACAGACAAATTGATAGGAAGCTGCTTTCTTTATCCCCAAGTGTTCTGGAGTACCGAATTGGAAGATTGAATTCCCCGTCGAATGGCGGCCTCCGAATGAGTCAAATTTTAAATGCACGCACGGCGGCCTCCTTTCTTCGAAGAAATCTAGTTTGCCCCAGATTTAGAGCCTGAAACTAATCAATGAAGGGTCCGTGAAAAGTAGCTTAACCCAGATCGCCCGGGGGTGGATGCTTTTTAATTAACTTTGTCTAGGAATTCATTGACTTCTGTCCGATTGAACCTACTTAACAGTAATGAGATGATAGTCTCCTTTAGGCATTCTCACTCAGGCCACCCACATCAGGTTGACCCAATGCCAATACTCTGGAAAAACCACATTGAATAACGGACTTGATACCTATCGAGATAACAAGCCAAATGAACGAGGGTGGTTTTCGATTTTGTTTTTCGCTCTTCTTTCTTTTTCTTTTTTTTTCCCTTGGGGGGGGGGGGGGGATTCCTTTTGTTTTTCGCTATATTTGGACACCGATTGGAAACTAGCGTCAACCCGAATTCATCATTATTCAAGAAACGTGGCTAAGTCTCACAGTTCTCAGCATCCGATTAGGGCAAGGCTCCTTCCACCATGACTAGCCAGGCTAGGGTGGGTAACGTGACTGGAGCTTGCTCCTTCTGCTTTGTTGGACACGATGTCGGCTGCGTGTTTCTGGCCACTGGGTTTAGATTCTAATCTTACAATTGACTTCCGTTTTGGTCTCATGGGGCCACTCTCATGATCGACAGTATGGGAATGAAGGCATTTTACTAAAGAGGCTACAGTACAATGACATATTTAGATCTTTGGCCCTACGTGAATTGTATGTAACTTTCGCACTGTCGTCACTCCGAGATAGAAGTTGAAATTAAAAATAATAATAATTTTTTTATTAACAAATAATATAATGTTAGTAGATTATTAGTGACATTCGAAGGTCAAAGGACGTTAGTAGTATCAATGACTATGTGTCTTTCTAAGACAATCTGCAGGCGTGTTGGGGTGCGTTATTGTCGTTAGATGGCCGAGTGGATAGTGACATTGCATTGTGACCCGGGGACCCAAGGATCGGCTCCCATTTAGGCATCTGATTTTTATCCTTGGGCAAGATAATTTACCCCTATTACCCACCTGCAGCGCTGTCGCCTGGGATGTTCCCGTGTTATCTCTCTCTCTCTCTCTCTCTCTCTCTCTCTCTCTCTCTCTCTCTCTCTCTCTCTCCCTATTATTTGAGTCCTCTCTCTCTCTCTCTCTCTCTCTCTCTCTCTCTCTCTCTCTCCCCCCCCCCCCCTATTATTTGAGTTTTCTCTCTCTCTCTCTCTCTCTCTCTCTCTCTCTCTCTCTCTCTCTCTCTCCCTCTTAATTGAGTCCTCTCTCTCTCCTAGTATTTCGATTCAATGGTGTCTTTGTAATGGGTATTCTCACAATTCAAATGAAATATTTATGGCAGATTTGCCTTTGGGTCCTTTCTCGTGAACTCAAGATATAACATCGCTTTATTATTCATGACTTATTTGTCGTGAATCAATTCTTTTCTACTTGTCCGGGTTATAACGTTAGTCTTAAATAGCGACCCAATCTTCCAGTCGATGTTATTTTTACTCATTCCGTATATCGGTTCATTCGTATCGTAAAATCCTTTACACGCGCGCGCGCACACACGCACGCACACACACACACATACGCATACGCACACGCACGCGTGCGCGCGCACACACACACACATCACTGTTTTTCATCAACAAAACTACGTTTCTTTACATGTAAGTGGACTAAATAAAAGTAATAGGAGAACTAGGCACTCGGTTATTTAGACATTAAACATCCCTCCCCATAAAAATGATTGCCATAGGCATTCTTTCTTCCCTAGCACTGAGAGCTCGTGAAATAAATCAAATCCATATTTTAGACGTAGCGAAAGTGTTGATACTCTGTCACCTTAAACATACGCTCGAGTATGAAATACTTAGATCTTCATACAGATAGTTACCTTGCCTATCCTGTGACCAAGGGTCGTGGGGGCACCGCAGAGACTGATGTACACAGCTCACTCCATTTCTGGCAGTTTCTGGCGAGGGTCTTGCTTGCATCTAAAGTCACCCCTGTCCACTCCTGGATGTTGTCTAGGTCTATCCATTTTTTCTTTTGACTGCCGGGTCTCCTTTTGCCATTACCTGTGCCCTGGGGGTGGTCTTAGCGAGGCCATTATATCGTAAGTTATGTGGCCATACCACTGGAATTTGCTTCTTATTACTGTTGCCAACAACTCTTCGTAAGGCCATATTTGTGTCATGGCGAGTTGTCGAATTGTTTCGTTGGCGACACGGTCAATGAAGCTGATGCCTAGGATATTTCGGAAGCATCTCATCCCCATTGCTTGGATTTTCTTCTCCTGTTCGGCTGTCAGTGTCCAAGTTTCACATATGTACAAGTAAATTGATATTACAAGTGCACGCTTCAACTTCAGTTTAGATTTAAGACTGATGATCTTGTCTCTGCAGACTGGTTTAAGTTATGCAATTGCAGCCGTGGTTTGAGCACTTCTGGCCACGATCTCTGGATTGGAGCCCTCTTCTGTTATTATTGCTCCAAGATATTTAAAGTACGACACAGAATCAAGTCGCTGCTTGTTGATGGTGATCTATGATTTGGCACACTGCACAATGGAACACCATGAAGAGAAATTCAACATTGGTAAAAATATTATCCATGTCATTGAACATCTTTATGCCCGCGCGGTACTCGTCCACAGCTAAATGGGGCAATGGTTCCACACCACTGTCGGTGTTAGGCAAGGTTGCTTGTTATCCCCAACACTATTTAACATCTTCCTGGAAAGAATAATGAATGACGCCCTCGAGAATTACGAAGGATCAATCAGCATCAGAGGTCGCACCATCACAAATCTCAGATTTGCCGATTAAATCGACGGACTTGCTGGCAATGGAGAAGAACTTGCGCACCCGGTAGACAACTTGGATGCAGCAGCATCCAAATATGGAATGGAGGTCAGCGCTAAAGAAAACCAAGCTAATGACCAACACGCCAGACCGAATCAAATCTCAAATCTCAAATCTCAGATCACAGTTAGTTACCTTACCTTACCTTGCCGTTCCAGCATGTCCCCTTGAAAAAATGCCCTTTGGGATTCCCAGGCACGCCTCATGTATGATACTCAATCCATAGCCAATCTTCCGTCTCTGCGATGTCTACTTCCAACAAACCCATGATGTCATAATTCCACTGTCTTCTCGGTCTACCTCTATTCCTTTTTCCTGCTACTTTGCCTTCTATTATAGTTTTTTGTATTGTGTTTTGTCTCTTAATGTGGCCAAAAAATGATAGCTTTTGTTTTTTAATGTGTTATATTAGGTGGCTTTCTTTTATGTTTAGACGTTTCCTTACTTCTTCATTTGTTATTTTCTGTTTCCATGATATTTGTAAACAATTTCGATAGCATGTCATCTCGAAACCTTGAATCTTTTTTATGTCACTTTGTTGTTGTCCAAACTTCACAGCCGTATAGCGCTATTAGGAAAATGAAGGTTTTCAGTATTTTGACTTTGAATTTAGTGTTTGGCCCTTTCCACAAATTGCCAATGTTTTGTAATTTCTGCTCTGCAAAAGTTAGCCTTTTCCTGATTTCATTGTTGAGCTTCCTTCTCCGTTAAAAGTGACAAAAGTATTTTTGTGCTGCTTTCACATTCTTCCGAGTCCATAACTTTGGTTTTCTTGATAATAGATTTTTTATCTTCGCTCTTTCTTCCTCTAGCTTGTTGTTCAACCAGTTCATGATTATACTAAACAGGATCTTACTAGCATTGAATATCAGCGCAATGGTCCGATTATTTGAGTAGTGGATCTCCCTTTTTTGGTAACAGTACACATATTGACTTTTTCCAATCATTCTTCTGTTAGCCATATTGTATTTATCAGTGTATGATAGACATATATGGCTCCCTCTCCGCCTGCTTGTATCATCTCGGCATATTATACTTGGTCACATCCTGGGCTTATGTTCTTCATCAGGGTCCATGGTTGTTGTTTTTTTCAAAATCAATTTCCGCTCTTAGTGGCGGCGCTAGTTCTTCACTTGCCATTCGTGTTCTTGGCTGTGTTGTGTTATATTTATCAAACATCTGACCTGTACATTTCGCTGCAATATTCTTCCCATCTTTTCTGCGATTTCATCGTCCTCTGTGTGTTTCTTACCATTTCCGTCTTAGTCAGTTTCTTGATTTCCTCATACATGTCTCTGCTTTTGTTTTCCTTCCTTAGTTTTTCTATTTTCTGACATCTGGTTTCAGTAATATACTGTATTGCTTTTTGTCTTTCTTGCAAAGCCTTCTGATTTCTTTGAGTATTTTTTTCCCTATCTTTGTGTGCTTATTCTGTTTCCTTCTCTATTCAATTTTATTTAAGGTTTCGTTGCTTACCTCTGCATGGAATCCACGGGGTGGGTGGTGGGATGAGATAATGTGATGAAAACTATTATTTATGAAACTCTGTTCTAGATAATAGATAAGATCTCTATAATAGTGATTGTGACTGTAGTCGCTCCTCTAAATACTAGATTCTGATGCTATTGAATATGCATAGAACTCTATTCTAGATACTAGATGCTATGAAAAATGCACGGCATTTGGTTCTAGATACTAAAACCCAGAGTAAGCATGGAAGTCGAAACTATATCAACAGATAATAGGGGCTATAGATAATACACGGCACCCGATTTTAGATGCTAGATGCTAAAGGTTATACAATACACTCTGTTCTAGATACTAGATGCTAAAGGTTATACAATACAATCTGTTCTAGATACTAGATGCTATAGATTATACACGTCACTCAATTGTAAATACTGGATATTATAGGTTATAAATGGCCCTTGATTCTAGATACTGGATACTATAGGTTATACATGGCTCTCGATTCTAGATACTAGATACTATAGGTTATACATGGCTCTCTATACTAGATACTAGATATTATAGGTTATACATGGCTCTCGATTCTAGATATTAGATACTATAGGTTATACATGGCTCTCTATACTAGATACTAGATGCTATAGGATATACATGGCTCTCGTTTCTAGATACTGGATACTATAGATTATACACGGCGCCCGATTCTAGATGCTAGATGCTAAAGTTCATGCAATGCACTCTGTTCTAGATACTATATGTTATATGTGGCTCTCGATTCTAGATACTAGATTCTTTAGATTATACACGTCACTCGATTGTAAATACTAGATACTATAGGCTATACATGGCTCTCGATTTTAGATACTATATACTATAGATTATACATGGCTCTCGATTCTAGATACTAGATACTATAGGTTATACATGGCTCTCGATTATACATACTAAATATTATAGGTTATACATGGCTCTCGATTCTATATACTAGATACTATAGGTTATACATGGCTCTCAATTCTATATACTAGATACTATAGGTTATACATTGCTCTCGATTCTATATACTAGATACTATAGGTTATACATGGCTCTCGATTGTAGATACTAGATACTATAGGTTATACATGGCTCTCGATTCTATATACTAGATACTATAGGTTATACGTGGCTCTCGATTCTATATACTAGATACTATAGGTTATACATGGATCTCGATTCTAGATACTAGATGCTATTGATTATACACGTCACTCGATTGTAAATACTGGACACTATAACTTATACATGGCTCTCAATTCTAGATACTAGATACTATAGGTTATACATGGCTCTCAATTCTAGATACTAGATACTATAGGTTATACGTGGCTGCTATAGGTTACACGTGGATCTCCATTCTAGTTACTAGATGCTAAAGATTATGCAATGCACTCTGTTATAGATACTAGATACTATAGGTTATACATGGCTCTCGATTTTAGATACTAGATGCTATAGGCAATACATGTCTCTCGATTCTAGATGCTAGATACTATTGATTATACATGGCTCTCGATTTTAGATACTAGATGCTATAGATTATACACTACACGCGATTCTAGATGCTATAGATTATACACTGCACGCGATTCTAGATGCTAGATGCTATAGGTTATACATGGCTCTCGATTTTAGATTCTAGATGCTAAAGATTATGCAATGCACTCCGTTATAAATACTATATACTATAGGTTATTCATGGCTCGCGATTCTAGATGCTAGATGCTAAAGATTATGCAATGCACTCCGTTATAGATACTAGATACTATAGGTTATTCATGGCTCGCGATTGTAGATACTAGATGCTAAAGATTATGCAATGCACTCCGTTATAGATACTAGATACTATAGGTTATTCATGGTTCGCGATTTTAGATACTAGATGCTAAAGATTATGCAATGCACTCCGTTATAGATACTAGATACCATAGGTTATACATGGCTCGCGATTCTAGATGCTAGATGCTATAGATTATACACTACACACGATTCTAGATACTAGATGCTAGAGAATATACACTACACACGATTCTAGATACTAGATGTTAGAGATTATACACTACACTCGATTCTAGATACTAGATGCTATAAATATGCACAGCCCTCGATTCTAGATACTAGATGCTGTAAATATGTACAGCCCTCGATTTTAGATAATATATGCTATAAATATGCACAGCCCTCAATTCTAGATACTAGATGCTATAAATATGCACAGCCCTCGATTCTAGATACTAGATGCTATAAATATGCACAGCCCTCGATTCTAGATACTAGCTACTAAAGATCACGCAGGGTATTCGATTCTAGATACTAGAATTTGTAGAGCATCTATGTTACTTTAATCCCAATAATATTGTAACCTTCCGCGCCGATTTCGAAAAACGTCCATTGATGGATTGGGTTTTAATTTTTATTTGATCTTTTTATCACATCTTATTATTGCTGAAATTCAAATCTCATAATAATATAAAGAACGGATGGTACATGAATCTTATTGCAAAGCAATGCCCTTTCATATCATATCAAGGATCAGGCCAATGCAGGAACTAAAAAAAAAGATATTCGAAGCGTCATTGAAGTAGTGTTTAACACAGTTTTAAACAACGAGAATACTGAAACGGATCTATTGACCGACACTGGTCAGCTGGCGACATGGTATGTTTGAATCCCGTCTGGCGCAAATTTTCCAGATAACCACTGGATATTGACAAGGTGTCCTAAGGTAGGACCCTTTGACCGGTACCTTTCACGCCTCAGGTGCGAATAAGTACCAGGCGGTCGCAACAATATTGTCCTTATCATGATTAATTAAATCGCGCCAAAACAGACTGCAATTCATGTCATTTGCATTATGTATTGTTGGCGTTCGAGGGAAGTAATCAGTGAAGAGAGCTATAGAAAATAGCGTTATTATTTTAATAGCGATTTTTGTTGTTGCTCTTTTTTAACTTTAAATATATTTAAATGAAACGGCAAATTCCTTACAATTTGGTGCTATCCAGGAATTTGGGTTGTATTATAAATAAAGATGTTACGGATAGCAACTAAAACTTACAATAAAGACCACTCAGCAAAGATAGCTTTGTGAATATTGATTTGAGCATACCTGTGTAATTCTACTTTTCATAGTATCATTGTCACCTTTTAAAGAATCTAAAATATTTCTTTGCTCTGTGATAAGATAAAATATTCATCTTATGTTTTGGTTGAAAAACACAACAAATAGATACCGAAAAGTCAATGATGATAATAAAAGTTTAGATATAGTTTGAGCAGTCGCTCGAATGGAACTCACCACTCTTAGTCAACTATGAAAAGGCATTCGACAGCTTGGATAGAGAATCTCTTGGAAAGTCATGAGGTAATACGGAATCCCAGAGAAAATCGTCACGTTCGTGAAGGCCAGCTACAATGGGGCAGACTGAAAAGTTTTTCATGAAGGGAAACTCTCCCAACCGTTCCAAGTGCAGACAGGAGTACAAGGGTGCCTGCTCTCACCTTTTCTTTTTATCCTAGCAATCGATTGGGTCATGACAGAAACCACAAAAGGCCGACGAAACAGACTCCAATGGACAACGTGGAACAACTGGATGACTAATATTTTGCAGATTATCTCGCAATATTGTACCATACCCATGCCCAGATGCAAGCAAAGACAAATAAACGTAATCGTCAATCAAAGAGTGTTGGACTACACATACACCCCGGACAATCCAAAGTAGTGAAAGTAGGAACAGCATCAAGAAACCATATCATGGTAGAAAATATGTCTCTAGAAGAAGTGACTCATTTACATACTTGGGAAGTATCATCGACTAACAAGGAGGCATAGAAACTGATGTTAAAGCAAAAACTGCCAAAGCAAGAATAACCTTCAACCAGATGTCAAAGGTTTGAAAAGACTGCAAGGTCTCACCACGGACTAAGATACGGCTTTTTAACTCAAATGTTAAGTCAGTTCTTCAGGGCTGTGAAACGTGGAAGACCACAAAAAATGGTATTGAAAAAAGCCCAAATCTTCACCAACAAGCATGAGAAGTATCTTGAATATCAAATGGCAAGATAAAGTCAGAAATGAGGACCTTCTGAAAAGAACAGGACAGAAAACGATAGAAGAAGAAATTGGGCTCAGAAGGTGGCGATGGATAGGACACACGTTGAGCAAGCAAAGTAAAAATATCACCAGACAATCATTTAAATAAAATTCACAGGGAGCGCGAGGCAGGGGTAGGTCACAGGAGACATGGAAAAGATGTACTGACAGAGAAATCTAAGAGATGGGACAAATGGAATTAGGCGCTATATAAATGTTCACTTTTATTATTATTATTATTAACATTATTATGAAATCAGAGATGGAATCATTATTTAGTTTTTAGGAAAGTCTGGCATCATCATTGATGTCTTGAATTTTAAGATTAATGGAAGTTCATTATATTGACTTATATTACAATTTGTCGAAAAGAATTAAAAAATATAAAAATATCAATTTGTTTCATTGAGCCTTATTGGATGCGGAGCATTTTTGAGAGGTGGCAATGGCCGCCTCTTAACATTTCCCTGTATAGGCAAAGAATGTGATTTTACATCATAATCCAGTTGATTTTCCGAATTAGAGGAATCTAAACTTACTAATACATGTCGTGGAAACCGTTGTGACTGTTGCCCTATCCGTAATGATTTCCTTTGCCTTGAGGACCTATTGGTTCCTTTGCTAAGCTTCCCATCAATATCATTATTCGTTTTCTCCATTGCTTTCACAGAGGTAACCCTATTGGGGTAATGTGTCTTGCTAAAATGTTCACCATTGTTGTCACCAGTTCTAGGGCTAGTTGTCCCCATAGAAAAGGCCTTTTTAGAAGCATCGTTTAAAAAATGGTCATTCCTTGATAAAGAGTCAGAAAATTTTCTTCTTGAAGGACTGCCAGGTAGTGATCTCTGCTTTAAATTTGATGTTGAGCTCTTAGGGGTATTGTCTAATTTGACAAAATCTCCTTCAGTCTTTATTGGAGGGAAGTGCGTACTATAATGTTTCTCATCATTATCTTTTCTTGGAGAAGCTGAGTGACTCCTTGGTGTTCTTCCTGAACGAGGTGTTCTCAGTTTCACTTCAAGGCAAAAACAAGGACAGGCTCCTTCACTATGGTTATCAGTATCACAGCAACAATCATGGCAATAATTTTTGCAAGAAAAACATGAAGAAGAATTTGAATCTGAACAGCAAGTTGGACATCCGATGTTTTGAAAACAATCACAATGGCATTTACATTTCTGAAAGGAAAAAAACAGAAAGAAGTTGTTGATCACTTAATGGCATTAAAACTTTCATCATTTTCCTTAAATTTAATGACAAGTTTTCAACTTTTGTTTAAAAGAAAAAAACCAACACAACTTATTAAATAGATGCTTTCACATTAGATTTTAACAATTGAATCAAATTTATGCAACATATTTTAAATCCTAGTACATTATAGCAAATCATTATAGCATGCAAAGTACATGCTGCAAAGCTTCTTAAGTTCATATAATAATATACATCATTTTCAGACATTTTGAAAAGACTTTGATATGAGTAATTAATAAAAATAACAATAAAGACATCAATAAAAAGATAAAGAATATTAGAGTTTAATTTTATATAAGGATAAACATAAATGCACTGCATTATCAATATTATTATATCATATATATGGGATATGTGGAAAAAAGTTATAATCCTAAAATTTTTTCCCTAAGAATTAAGTGTTGTCCTAAGCCTGAAGCTGACTAAAGTTTGCTCCGGACATCCATTTATGAGTCCTGGGTGGTCAATCTGCTAGGCAGGAATGTAGCTATTAACAAAAGTTTTCAGTGAGGTGATTGAAAAAAACCAAAAAAGAAAAAAAGAAAAAAGGTGCAGCATCGATCAACGGATGATTCAAAATAATCAAATATTCTTTGAGATATTATCCATTGAATGTCTTTTTAACAAAATGAAATGATCAATCAGATACATTGTTGTTCTCTTTATTCGAACAATCAAATGAAGAAATTTTCCTTTTGCAGTTAAGTTCAATCTTAAAACATGTCACCAATCATCAGCCAGTATAAAAGTAGGAAGTTAAATAAGGCTGTGCCTGAATAAAGCCATTAAAATTCATCCCATTATTTCTCATGTATAATTTAAAAAAAAACCTGTTGTGAGCCAGGCACTGTGTTGGCTTTACAATCGACTTTTTGCAGCATTTTTGTTGTTGTTGGTTTTCTGCATTGTTAAAGCTGTTTTTGTTTGAAACACTACATGTAATAATCATAATTTCATTTTCCCTGTTAACAGGTATTTATAACTACAAATATTGAAATAATTTTTCCTCTTATAATGTCAGTACTGTGCTTAAAAATCGATAAACAAATTGCAGGACTTTAATAAATATATACCAATCTTTACGGTGAAATGAACAAATTGCAAGAGAGTGAATAATATCTTTTTTACAATGGAAACTTATTACTCCACATTAAAAGGATTTAATGAAATAGATCTATATATCTAGATCTAGTCTTAAGTCAAATTTCCAACAATTTTTTATTAAAAAACCTCAAAAAACCGCATGAAATTCAATTTAACGAAGGATAATTTATCCCCCCCAAAAAACAACAACAACCCCCCCCAAAAAAATTAGATAATAAGTCATTATACAATTCAATAAGAGTCAAGTAACAGATATCATATCTTTTCAAGTCGATTAAAGTACAAAATAAATGAACTAACATTTCAGAATCACATCTAAGAAAGACAATAATAATAATAATAATAATAATAATAATAATAACAATAATAATAATAATAATAATAATAATAATAATAATAAT
>JASKDV010182417.1:0-12372 GCA_032466395.1 Aegires albopunctatus
ACGTAAATAAAGGACTGGACAGCTGGTCCAGGGGGTGTGGTCACTACCTGCACAGCTGGTCTGTGACCCAGAAAACCACTGTGCAGGGCTGGGGTAGAATCAGTTAAGGTCAATAAATATTAATTCATAGATTTTTGTAGGGCGAAATAATGTATCATGATCGTACACCCCTCCTCCATTCCTTCTTCCACGACGAAAGTAAGTTAGGGACATGGTTTGGGATCACTGAAGGGTTAGCAATAAGATTAAAAAGATATATTTATAAAAAAGTATACAGTATACATTGCATTATAATAGAGAATCTATAGGCCTATTCTATGTGCAAAAAATCTATCATGAACTCTGTGAGTTAAGTGGCAACAGATTTGCTGTGTGCTTTTGTTGCTACGAGCATCGGCAACTATAATAGAAAAGTCGAAAACATTGACTTTCGAGTTTTTCTTCTATATATCAAGATCAGAGGGAGTACGATAATGTCAATGAAAAGTAACAAGACTATCCTGTTGCTAAATGATCATATTACCTAAAATGCCTCAATTACACTCATTATTTACAGAAATTTAATAAGCAAAATTAATTTGACATCTTTCAAGATGAGATTTTCTGTTGTTCAAATAAAGACTAATTTCAAATATATAATGACATGTATCATCAATCATTATTAAAACTAATGCTCTTAAAAGTTGTTAAAAAAGTTAGAGAATTATGCTTATCACCTTATCATCTAAGTGCTCTATAAATGGCATACCCTGACTGTAACAGCAACACAGAATACATGGGACAATACAAGCAGCCTATTAGGAGCAAATGCAGTTTTCAGACACACATACAACACTGTCTTAGCGGCCAGGTACACATTCACACGTTGATATCAAGCGTGGCTGAAAACATCGGCTCCGATGATGCTGACTGGTGATGGGTGACTAATTCATCATATATATATCTGAATTGAGTGAGGTCATTGGGACAAAGTGTCTTATTTATCTAGGGACACACTGCCAAAGACCAGTGGATATCGAGGAAATTTGTGTCTGGTGGGATACAATCCCACCATCTAGGCCCTCTTCAACATGGCAAAAATATTTAGCGATTGCTTTAAATGGTTTTTGTATGTGATCCATTTGAAGTGTAAAAAATATGAAGTAGCTAAATTCAGGCATAGAATAACCAGGCTTATGAATGTGTCTGCTTAAAGTTCTTACATAACATCTTTTGGATTGAATCGTCACTGGGGTTGAACAAAATTGTATTTCCTATCACAATTGAATCAATCATTCATTTAGACTCAAAATCTCAGCTATAATATAACCAGGGCCACAACATGTTTTGTTGTAGACTTAACTCATTACCTACCAGGCTATTTTCTAATTTTGACCAGGCCAAATTAAAAGCCTTCTTCTGAATCCACTCCTTTATATTTCATAGTTGTCAGTATTTTTTGCAAATAAACTAGAAAGTAAAGTTATTTTACATTCAACATGAAGGTAAAGAAATGAAATTTGTGAATATCATTTAAAAAACAAAAAAAAATTTAGCATTGGGATGAAATGAAATATTTGCAGTGAAGAATTAAATGCACATAATGTAATTTTAGAGAGTAATTAACTTAACTAACCTTGCTCTCGCAGCACACATGTTTAAAGAACCGTGGTGAGGCAAGCATGAAATTAGAAATGAGGTCCTTCTTAGGGAATGGGCTTTTTATTTATGAGGCTAATAGATTACTTTTGATTTGTTATATTGATAAAGCTACTTTTTTGTCTCTTTGTCAACAGATTGGCTTAGGTCCAGGGAAGCTTCCCTTCAGGACTGCCATTTTCATGCTGATATTAGGAATCTGTTGTTTAATAGTAGGAACTCTGTTAGTTGGACTACGCATGCAGCATGTCTACTTATGGGATTGGAATGCACAGTTTCTTGGTCCTTTCTTCTACATCATGTTCCTTCTATGTATGGGAGCAGCTACCTATTTGGTCTTAATGGCAAAACGCAGAAGCAACAGATACAGATCACAACTCTATGTTAGTTTTCTTTTCTTTGTTATATTGTCATTAAGTTGGCTTTAAGATTTAGGTTTTTCACTCTTCTGTAATTACAGTATGCCCCAGATATATCTGTGAGAGGAAAGATTAAGATTTATGTTTCATGTTTGTTAATTATAAATAATTCGAAAGAAGTTAAAAAAATTATATTTATTTGTTGTATGCACATATCAATAGGCCTTCAATTAATTAAAAACTTAAATCTGAAGAAAAATTATCTTTTAAAGATCGAAAGGTACAGCTTTGTAATGTAGAAGAACTGTTGAAAAAGTAAAATTTTGGAACAGCAATATTCTAAGATAACAAAAGATCATTATAAAAAAATAACCCAATCAAAACAGAAACCCCAACATAAGTAGGTCATAAGTCCATTACATGAAGTCCTATGTATTTTCTAATGTTATTTGCAGTTCCGACCTGTTGGAGACTGGGGTGTCAGCTGTGTTCACAAGAGTGAAGTGGTTCGTGAGGAGGAATTCAAGTAAGTGCAAGTCTAGTTGTTGCAAAATTGTTCATATGAAGAATTCTATTTTTAATCAGTGGTGTAATTTGCATGTCATATTAAGGCAAGTAGCAAATCTCCTTTTCTTTCATTGACCACAGAGAAAAGTAGTTCATCTGCCAGTCAAAGTAGTTCTCATTATTTCTGCGTATAAGATTATTAATGCTTTTTATAAAATATTTTACTCTTGACCAGTATGATGATTTATTAAGATTTTCATGTATGTGTGTGATATAATGACTACTGTAATAGATTCTATTAGATATGTGTTGCAAACAAGAACAAATTTGTCAATGGACACAAATGAATAATAAAATCCTCTATTCAAAATATCCTTGGTAAATCAGGGACAAATAAAAAGTATAGTATAGCCTTAATATTAGATTTTAAGGAGAAATAAATGTGGACATCCAAAGGATTAGTTTGAGAGCATTGGTAGATCCTGTTGTCTTTTTTTTTTATATGAGGGGGGCTTAGCACTGAATTGTTAATGACTTATAAGAAAAAAAATATTTTGCTAATTTTCTTGACAATTATAATATAAATGAAATATACTTTTAGTAGCTAATCTCACCTTGAATATGAATTGTAATTCCAGGCATGACTTGAAATCAGGAACCACTCCTCATAAAAATATCAAACCTAGATCTGAAGCATATTCTCAGGTAAGCATGACAAATATCTATCATCGAGTCAAAAAAAGCTGCTTAAAATATCTGGATATGCATTTGAATGTTAAAATACAGTCATGTGATATTGTGAGATGTAATTGGAAATCTGCTCTGTGCCTCAAACAAAGCCTCACATGCATTCAAATTTTCACTTACAATACTTTTAAGAACTAAAATGTGAAAATTGTTAATGTAAAAAGGGTTCACACAGATCATTAAAAGTAATGCCTGAAAAAGTCCTCTGTGTATATCATTTGGACTTCAGGTCCTTAAAAGTCCTTAAATTTGGCAATCTTATCCTAAAGGCATGGAAATCATTAATCTGTGATGCATGAGATACTGCATTTTAAATTAAATTTGTTATGCTCTGTCATTGCATGATCCAATCTGTAAAATTCAAGATGAGGTTGCCAAAGTAACAAAGTACAATTGAGTTCCAGTACTTATAATAGTGTGTACTTAACTGCTAGGACTGAAGCTTAAGTGAAGATGAAAATCCTGACAATTTAGCTTTAGACAAAGACAATGACCCGGCTGTACCTTTCACGGTCACTTAAAATTTCTTTTCAAAGATCAAAGGGGTAAACAATAATTAGTACAGGTAACCATGTTTCACTGCCACTCACCACAAAAAAATAATCTAATCGATATCATCATGAACATGTCATCATGTGTGTTTTACGGGCTTTGGCTCTTGACGTTGTAGTAATCCAATATCAATACAGTAGTACACAGCTATAATGGGACTTTTGGTTCCAGAAGAAAAATCCTGCTGTAAGTGAGTTCCCGCTATAGGCATGCAAAGGGGAATTATTGGACAAAATTCTAAACCCACATGATTTTTTCAACTCTTCATGTTCTGTGGTCTAGAGACGTTTTCTGTCTGATTTGAACTGTCCTTTACTGATAGCTGACACAATGGCTTCCTTGTCTCTGAAAAAAGTATAGACATCCAGAGGAAATGTCGGGATCCCTGCATATTTGCGCTTTAGACTTTACTTTCTTTTCAACTTCGTTGATTATCTCGGCCTTTCATTCGAGAGAAAACCATTTCCTTTTCTTTTTAATGGAAGCCATCTTTTCCTCGGTCTTGTTGCTTGTGCTGTCTAGATCTGTCGTACCGGCACTGTAGAACTGGTGAAATGGAGGCATGCGCACCAATGATGGCAAGGAATCAGGAACCAGAATCGCACACTGTATGCTCTCCTCTTTTTAATTTTTTGGGCTAGGCTAGGCCTATGACACCTCACTTTTGGAGTGGCTCGCGTAGCCCATAACACGTCTCTCTGCCGCCTGCTTCACCTCATTCATCAATGGACTGGCCAATCACAATGCTGCTCCGCTGACTGTTGTTTGGAGCCTGTACTCCTGTAATATAAATTTTACTGTCTCTTGACAAACAAGCAGAATCGTTCTTCCTTTCCATGACCTTCTCTTTGCTAATCTCTCAAATTCTCTCCACATTGAGTGGTGTCTGGTCATGATTATGCTTGGTTGGAGAAGATAAAATTTCATAAATAGGGTGAGTTGAGCATCTGGACTTGCATCCTTATTCAAACCAAATCGGTGTTCAATGTTTTCTGATCTTGAGGCGAATAAACTTATAAGTTCTCGCACTCCACGCTTGGTTTTGATCAGTCCAACCTCCATCATGATCTTAGTATACAATGACTTGCCATTACTTGCAAGGGAACTTTTAGGTTTACTTAATGACCTTGCAATGATTAAGACTACAGGGCTGTGGTACAGGGCACCTCCACTAGCCCATACTGCTGATCTTGGAAATTCAGCAACCTCGGCCAGAACCTTGCCTATAACTCCTGAAGGCTCCCACATTCCTGGAGCACTTGTTCAGCTGTCTGGTCAGCTTCTTGACAGGGGCAGTAGGGGGATGGAGCGAATCGGAAGCGCTTGTTCATATGATGGTTTAGTTGGTTATGTCCTGATTGCTGGAATAATATCGTTATCTGTCAGCGTTTAAAAATTATTTATATTTTAAGAAAAGCTTCAAGTTGGAGTCAGTCAAAACTAGGCCCAATGCCCTCATTTTTTCCTGATCCTTAAGAAGGTCCTTAAAAAGTCCTTTAGTGTTCGTTTTGAAATTTGTGTCTAAACCTTGTGATAAAATTTGTTAGTTAAGTTTTGCAAGAAGGCGTAATGTGATAATTAATGGCTGATTTGGTTTTTTAATCGTTGTTTGTTGCCAACTTGCACTTTCTGCTTTGCTGCTTTTTGATAAACTACAGCTGCTAGGAAGCTTCAAAAGAAGTGATTAGTATGGACCTGTTCAATAGCCATAATATGTGCCATTTTAAGAAAATTGGGGTTTTGCTAACTTCATAAACACAAAGGTCCTATCACTAAACTTTACACCAGGAGCAGTAGATCTTACCAGAACTCATTCAAAAAATGTGTGGCAACTGACACAGAAACTAGGAAAACCATATCAATGATCAGTTACTTGGTAGGTAGTCAACCACCTTTTTTAGTCAATTACAAACTTGTATTTTGTATTCTTTCTGTTTAGGTGATAGCAATGGTGTCTTTTTGTTCTATTATCTCATTGCATGTGAACCCACATGCCAAACTATTAGTGGTTTAATGAAACACTAAAAAAAAATATAAATGTCATACACTTTGCAAAATTACTTTTTTGTTTGCTTTTATCATCTATGTGTTTGATTTTATTGTGCTTTTCACTGCAAGAGATGCAACATTATTTATTTTCTGTTTTTTCGATGAATAGACTATGTTATTTAAATCAATGAGATTCCTTAACATCTGCCAATGAAAACTGTTCACCATTGGCATTCTTGTTATAAAATCAATAGTACATATATACTCACTTGCAAAAGAAACTACGCTTTTCAATATCAATATTCTCTATGAAATGTTTTCGCGTATGGAAAAAATTTAAACCTTTTAGATATAAATCAATGGTCAGTTTTCGGTTATCGTTGCAATCACGTGATGCAAGTGTAAAATCGTATTTTAATCATTATATGATTTCTCATCTCTAAGCTGGTTCTTTAATGCAGGGTTTTCAATCAGATTGATCAATTGGCATTTTGCAGACTGGAAACCTGAATTTAAAAAATATTTAATTTTAACTGTCATGCCAGGCCTTTCTCAAAAGGAAAAAAAATTCATTTCGGACACTTTGAGGCCGCAACCAACATCTCTGCGTACGATCATCCACCTTTGGAACATTTTCTTTCGATTTTCGATCTGTACGTGCATCACATAGCCAACACATAGTTGCACCGAAAACTGATCATTGGTTTAAATCAAGAATTTGGTGTTGTGAATATAGGTTCAAATTTTTTTTCATACGTATAAACATTTCATAGCGAAAATTATTATTTAAAAATGTGCAGTTTCTTTTGCAAGTGGGTATGGTATGATATAGTAAATGTCAATAAATGGTGCAAAGATACATTGTAATGAAATAAATGGATGTTGGCCATACTTTTTCCCTCTTCCTCATCTATTATGAAGTTGGTTCTCATTTAAACTCCTGAGTAGAAATAAAGTTTAGCTTTCCATACTCATATTTGAGTGTAGAGGAAATCAGGGGTAGTGTCCCAATATTTTATGGCAAACTGCTTCATGTGGTAGTTTGTCTTTGTTTTCCACAGTGATTTTACCTTTGCCAGATCTAAAGATATATATAGCTACCCATTTACTGCTGGGCCAACAGGGAAATCTGCAGGCGACTGGGTGTTTGAACCCACGCATTTTGGCAACTGATGCTCTACCTACTGAGCTAGCTGAGTAGTTTAGAACAATTGGAGTAAATTTTCTGGTAGAGATGGGATTTGAAATTGGGACCTCTTGGCTTTTAGGCCCCACACTATCCTTGTAAGCTTTGCATCTCATGCTGTTTTGTAAAATTTTAGTTTATTCTTCATATCTACAGGACAATAAAATAAAACATATTTTTTAAATCTTTTAGTCAAGCAAAGATCAAAGGGCTGCAAGACAGGGAGATGGCCGTGACAATAGAGGATATGACCGCAGTCCCCTTGATGGAAACAAACGGTTCCATCCTAGTGGAGAGCATAGGAGGGGACCACACCCGGATGGTAGGAGAGGTCCACCCCCAGATGGACGAAGACGACCTCCACCTGATGGTCGCAGGGGACCGCCACCGGAAGGCAGAAGAGGCCCACCTCCTGATGGCAGAAGAGGCCCACCTCCTGATGGCAGAAGAGGTCCACCACCTGATGGCAGAATGGGAGCACCACCACCTGAATATAGTGATGTTGAAAGGAGAGGTCCACCTCCAAGACGAGGCTCCCCACCGCCAAATGGTCGAAGAGGATCACCGCCCCCTGGTGGAAGAAGGGGCTCGCCTCCTCCAGGTGGACGAAGAAGTTCACCACCACCAGGTGGACGAAGAGGTTCACCACCACCAGGTGGAAGAAGAGGATCTCCCCCACCAGGAGGAAGAAGAGGATCTCCCCCACCAGGTGGAAGAAGAGGATCTCCACCTCCACGAAGAGGACCACCAACTTATAATAGCGACTTTTCTGACCGGTATGTCATTATGTATGTTTTATTTGTATTAAAGTAGCAGTTGTGTTCACTGCTATTCATCACATGCATTTGTCTGTGCGTGTCTATAAATTTAGTCATGTGATAGTATTTTACTTAAGTATATTGATTTATAATTGTTTATTTACTTGACTAAATATTGTGGAAAAAGCTAACAAGAATATTAATGGTGATATCAAGACAACTGATTGTTTTGATTTTTTAAGGTATGAATTCATCATTCTTTGGTCTATGTTGACCTACTAAACATCTTCAAATTGTCAAAACTTTCCTAATTTGTTGAACTACGTTTGCACACATTTTTTAATTATGAAGCTAGATAATGGAATTTTGTTCTTAACGATTTTCCTTTGATTTAATTACACATTTATACTATAGATAATTGTACTTCATCAATTTTACATTAATATACTCACAACTTACATAATTAATTATTAATCAGTAAAAAGAGCGTACTTATATACACTTAGCCCATTCCTGCCCAGATTGTGCAATCCATTTGACAGAGATTCCCTAATCGGGTGTTACATTCCATAATCTTTCTCAACTCAATAACATATAGAGATTCTTCATGCTAATAAATGGGCTTTTCTAGCATACTGACAAGATCCGTTTCTACTTATTTACACCTGTCTACGGCGTAACTTTCCCAAGGACTCAACATCGCACCCTCAAGAAATTAAACCTGGATCATAGGCCCAAAGATCTTCCTTTAGATCATGATGCAACTTCTCATTGTGTCTAGCATTGATTTAAACGATTAGCTCTAATAATAATCAGATAAGATTACTTAAATGGAAATATAGGCTTTCATAAATTTTGTCAGAGGTTGCATGAGTAACTTTATTTCTTGTTGGTCTACAAGTCATTATGCCTAATACAACTTCATATCACATCATTGTTAAGGGCATAATACCTTTGATTAAAGTCATTTTTATAAGGCTTTTTATGTGTTTACATGTATGATTTTTCTTTAACATTTCTGAGGTGTGGACGATGTAGGTGAAATTAGGAATTGAATCAAAACTTTTGTGAGATCATCTTTTATTTTACTTTCTTTGTTCAACCGTTTTTATGCATCCTTTTATCCTTCATTTAACCATGTTGCTCATACATAAAACAAGTTCACAAAAATCATGCACACTATCACAGGATACTTTAGTTTTCATATACAGTAATGTCTTTTCTTTTATTTGTTAGTCCATCAGATACTGAAAGTTATTCACATGGACGACGCCCTCCTCCTAGAGGTGCTCCTCGATTTGGAAATGTTCAAGTGATTCCTGACAATGAGTAAGTTAAATTCCTATTTATTAAGGACATTAAACATTAGTTCTAGACCTACATGTTTTTTGCTGCTTTTTAAAAAAAAAAATTTTAAATAATATTTTTCCTCATCTAAAAAATTGCAATAAGTTGATTATTCCATTCTCATTGCTGAACATTGAATGATTGGGAGAAGAATTCATCCTTTTCAAGACAAGTTGAAGCATAGAATTTAAATACATTATGCAGCTCATATGGGGGTAGTTTACCATTGCATTACTTGTTGCCTCTACTCTAACTGAATACATTTCTGATAGATCAAATAGTGATTATTTTCTTACTATGATGTGATGAATTCACACAAGTCACATTAACATAACTTATTTTTTCTTTGTTTTTTTGTTATTTTCTTAAATTGATCTTCACCATCAAAAACATATTGCATAGCTGCCAACCGGTAGGATAAAATTGTACTAAGTACGATTTGACCCATCCAAAAAAAACATGATTGATAATCTTATTAGTTTCATTTTGGGTAAAAAAAATGTATTTCAGTCACTTTATAATAATGAGAACATTTATATAGACAAAGAGTAAAATTAAGAATAATATATAATTAAAAAACATGGTGTATAGAATTTACATGTGCAAAATTTTGCATCTAAATAATATAAGAAATAAGCATGTATTTAAAATGAAGTACGGTTGAAAAATATGGTATAGGATTTATGGGTAAAATAGTACATCTAAAGAAATCAAAAGAGTATGAAAAGTAAGAACGTAACTAATCCTTGAAGATAATAGGATATTGCATATAATGTAGATGACAAAAAAATTATTGTAAAAGGACATGGATCAGTGATATTGTTACTTTAAAAATGAACTTATACCAAGAAGTAGAATAGTTTTTTCTAAAAAGCGTGTTGTTAGAAATAAAATGGGGGTATGTAACGCAGAGACAGATTCTAGTTATTTCATGAAATGAAAGGTTTTAAGATAATTTTCGAAAGAGTTAATATTGTTTAGCTGCCTGAGATCGAGATTAAGATTGTTCCAAATGTGTGGTCCAAAATATGTGAAGGATCTTTTTCCAAATGTTTTATTTAACTATGAGGGTCCAATGTTAAAAAAAGAGAGGCAATAACTGCCACTTTATATTCAATTCGAGCTAGAATGGGCAACCAGTGAAGACCTTTTAGGATTGGAGTTATATTGTTTTGCTTTTTTGATTGGGAAACTATTCTAGCTGCATAATTTTGGATACGGTGGAGTTTATTAATCTGTTGAAGAGGAAGGCCATGAAATAGGGAGTTAATGTAGTCTAGCCTAGATAGAACAAAAGCTGAAGCAACTTTCTGTGCTGCATTTTTATCAATAAGGTTTCTTATGCTTGACAATTTCCTTAGCTCATAGAAACAAAACTGACTGACTTTACTAAAATGACAGTTAAAAGATAACATGTTAACTAAATCTAATAAATTGACTATTTAATTCAATGCCTTTGATATCAATCAATTCAAGCTTTCTTTCAGGACCTATAAGTATAACCTCGGTTTTGTTATCGTTCATTTTCATTTTGTTTGAGACCATTCAATTTTTTATGTCAGATACTAAAGACTGTATACTGGAGAAAGATTCTTTCTCTCCATTAATAAGGCTTGAAACAGCTGCGAGGAAGATAAAGGCCTTTTCAATATTACCACTCCTGATGTTTCTATTCATTGCTACATGGTTTTTATTCTTGTGAAAATGGGTGTTAGCGTATGGCTGCGCAGAAAGTACGATTTTAGTTTCTGGGAATTTGGCAGTTATGATATTGTAAGAAATAGACAAAATTAAAAAGTGATACAAAATTAATTAAATGAAAATTTAACGTATTTGCACACCTCAAAAACCTTATGATGAAATCAAACAAGTCAGATAACAGAAATTGTACAGGAGAGATAAAAAAAACAACCCAGCTTCAAATGAATTCTGTTGAAATAATATGGTTGCCTACCATGTTATATTATATTATCTATATTATTATGTAAAGAGGAATTTTTTACTTGACTACAACGTTTTCATGTTTACTTCTTAGTTTTTATTCATAAAATTTGGAAACCAAATTATATTGTCAGTAGACTTGTGCGAACTCAGCCCTATAATGGAAATTGCACAAGATGCAAATTGACATGTGTGTGTTCATTTAGGGACTCACCACTGATGCTTGCTTTGTATCAATTAGAATTATCCCCATTTCTCTGCTTATTCAAAGATATTTTGATATATTATTGAGCTTATCATTTAGCTTGAATTAAACATATATTATTATTATAGAGACAAAAAATGACATTATCTGTTGTATATCTGGGGTATATTTGTGGTAAAATTTTCTCTCAAAGTTGTACAAGTGGGAAGACCTCATAATAAAAGCACAATTTGTATATTGTACGTTTTCATATGGCCGTGTACAAGCACACGTCCACACATAATGTCAGCTCCTAAGAAAGTTTTTCTTAATACTTATAAAGTTTGTACGCTATCATTTGTATATTTGTAATAAGTAATTAATTTATTTCTCTTATTCTTTCAGTCGGCGGAACATGAGACTAATCACAGACAAAGCAGGGGAGTCTGAATCAGAAATTTAGAGATCAAGTCAAAATGCAAGGAATTTAAATGATTTTTTCTGTAAATAAAATCCTGATCACCTTATACCCATGAAAATATAACCCATTTCATCATTAATATAATGTAAATGCTGCTACAAAGATGTATGTAATGTGCAAAAGTACTTTCATGGCAGTTGATAAAGAAAATTATTTTTGTATAAAAGTTATCATCAAAAATCATCAATTTTAAGTCTGGATAAATCATTTGTTTATTTACTCATATTTTTTTTTATCTCTTCTCTTTTTTTTTTTTTTTTCATGTTCTTTTTTAAATATTAATTTTATACATGTAGTTTATACCTTCCGAAATGCAAATTACAGGGAAATATCAGTTTAATTAAAACATCATCTCACATTTCTCATTAGATAATCATGCTTTTACGCCACACATGTGAAAATGATTTAAATACACTAGACATTTTATATTTAGGATTCTTTTATATGAAATCATTCCAACTCTTCAAATCATTCCCTTTTTACAAATGAAATATATTCATATCAATATGTTAACATTCAAGTTCAAACCAATAAAATGTAATTTTTCTTAAGCTGGTTTCATATTCTTTTGTTATTTCTTTTCTGTCCATAATATTTGGCTTGAAAAACTTTTGTTTTGTTTGCTTGTATTTGCATATTGTTTCTTCTATATATTCTTTTTTAATCAATTATCAAGAGGTGGA
>JASKDV010182428.1:0-10507 GCA_032466395.1 Aegires albopunctatus
TCTATTTTTATTATTTAGTACAGTGATATAGATCTAGTTGGCTAGCTCATTAAACCAAATAACTAAACCTTTGCAGCGACATACACGTATCTGAAATATAGATCTACAAAACACTCGTTAAAGATAGAAGTAATTCAATTTTGATTAAGTGATTTGATTCTTCTCCACACAAAGTCTATGATTATCATTGTCTTTATTCTTCATAAATAGAACTAAAGAAATAACAATAATTAATGTTGTAGTTCTCCAGCCACCGATCGTAAACTTTAGAGACGGGGTGGCGGTGGGCGGAGGAGTAAGAGGGGGGCGGGGGGTTCCTTTACTTACTTTTACTGTACTCAAAATGTATTGTAATGGAAGACTGGTTTACTTAGTGAACCGATCAAACATGTCAGCTACACGGCTACAATGTCTTAAAATTTAAGATACAGTAAACTGTGTCTAGATCAAACGACCGTACTATTTTTCACTTTGGGATATTTTCTTGTTCATCTAAGCCTTAAATCACCTTTATCTTTATTCTTAAGAGACGAAAATATAAATCCGCAACAAAATAAAATCCCTCCTCGCTTTACTGCCTCTACGAATCGTATCACTATAATATATTAATCACTTTATTTTCATCACTTTAGGGTCATTCTGACAAAATAAGTATCCCATCCATCCAACCGTTTCGGTGCAGCTTTTCAAGTCACGTGACCTCAACAGTTTCAGAGACAAAAGTTTTAAACTACCTTCCTTATTCTATCGAATAAATAATTTCAATGGTATGTTTTGTAAAATTGGATACCAAAAGAATTTTCTCTATACCCACTTAATGAAGGTTTTGTCGTAGCCTCAGAACGTGGTCTTTGCACCATGTTAATTATTGATAAGCCTCTCCCCGGGGTTGCTGACTCAGCAAAGACTTTGCAATTTCTTTATCCTTCCACCCTCTCGTCCAACCAGCTTTAATGTTACATCTAAGATGAAGAAGAGATGGTCAAATGCGGATTTTGGTTTAAATTTCCATCTGTGTTGAGACTATACCTTTGAAGTTACTAGATCTATGTGCGCTCCACATAGATTCTAAATCTAGATCCGATTTGAATATTGAAATTCATGAAAGATTTATTGCACGGCTCACCAAGGCTGTATTTGATGTGAATGACGTCACGCGGAGAAAAGCCCAATGGATAAAGACTGTTTATGGTGAGCCTCAGGTACTGCCTAATGAACCCATTCTCTATACGGCTTACCGTCTATTTAAAGTGGCTGACCACCTGAATCGGTCTCTATTTTGTTTTTGTTTTTTCCATTCATTCGCTCTTTCTTTCAATCTTGTTGCTTCTTGGCTCATCTATCTGTTCCCATACCCTTCCCAATCAGCCACGACTCTTTCATTTTCTCTTCCTCACTCTCCCTTTCGCTCTGTCTCTCTGTCTCTCTGTCTCTCTGTCTCTCTGTCTCTCTGTCTGTCTCACTTTAAGACTATGCATACAAACCTAATACATTATACATTGTCATAATGATATATTATATTATTAGTCTCGAATTGTATTGCCTTTTTAACCATCTTGTAAAATATTCTTCAAACCCAAAGGATCGCCACCATTAGCATCATTAATATTCTTTGATTCGCACGCCAATATGATATACATGACTGTATTACATGTATTATATTACTGAAATATTGAAAGGGAAATTTATATTAATGTTGCTAAACAACCATTCTCAAACTAATATTTTGTACATGTACATTAAGACAATCTTCCATTTTCTCATACCTCCCTCCCCCTTCTCTCTCTGTCTCTCTGTCTCTCTGTCTCTCTGTCTCTCTCTCTCTCTCTCTCTCTCTCTCTCTCTCTCTCTCTTTCTCTCTCTCTCCAATGTACTGTATGCTATAACTATAATAAAAGTTAAAATCCATTGAAAATGGATTGTAATCTTCGCATTGTTCAATGTACAAAATTTTATGAAGCCAAGAAACAATTCCAATGTTATTAACTGCAGGTGTGATTTTTTGTTTTACATTTCATATCTTAACTCTCAAGAATATCACCTACCTTATATCATTCCACTTCATAAGATTTAGCAATAAGAAATTCTGAAGTTTTTGCTTTTTTTCTCCATGTTTGCTAAAATAATAAAAAAGAAAATATATCCTGCTGAATTGAATTTAACTTTACCTAACCTCTTGTTGCATTAGTAGAACTTAAAAAGAAATGATTATTCACAAAGCCTCGTTTAGCAAATTGATACAATGTAATTTTGTTACATCAGTGGGAAATGACAGTTATTCATGTTTCCAAAGCGAAAGATCTTCTAAAAGATGGCAGTCCATCCATTTGAAAGAAAATAAAACGAACAAACCCAAAACCAAATTTAAAAACCAACAACAAACACACACACACACACGCACACACACGTTACACACACACACACACACACACACACACACAAATCCAGACTATAGAAATATGAAGATTTATATACTTTGCCTTATGCTCTAAACAATTCAAAACTTTGTACAGAAAAATTATGAAATGCTGTGCTGAATTCTTATGACCTTATTACATGTATATCTTTTTTTTTTAAGGATTTTGAGCATGCTGTCCTGTTATTTAAGTGTGATCAGCCTGTAGTCACAAAGCTGTCTTAGTAGGTTTGATTCCTGCTAGCTCTTACGTGACTTTGATGCCTTGGGAAAGTCACTTTACACAAGGTTTACTTTTGCACAGTTACTGCACAGTTCTCCTTCTGTTTATATTTTTGAGCCCACACACTACACATACCACAAACCACCGAAGATCAATCAACATGGTTTCAAATGAGTATGAGGTTGCGCTAGCCTGTCTAGCTCTGAATGGAATCTGAATGAATCTGTGAGGGATTCGCAGATCATCTGTGGCACTGTGCAGACTGCACAGTAACTGTGCAGTAACTGGACAGTTCGGAACTGCGTAGTGTATGGTGGCCATAAGGTTCACAAAGGGCATATTATGGTAAAGGCAGCAACAGTTTGTTGTTTTTATCCGTATTTTATTAGGGAAACTGCTAACACAATGACAGTTCTCTTACATTATGTTCTCTTGGAAGCCGAGAAGGCCGTGCGTATAATTTCCTGTCAGTGTCAGGAGGATAATTGATAATAAGTGTGTTTGATGCAAAGGTATATAAAGGTCTATAAACCTATCTTTAATAATTATGATGCTTGTGAATTGTGTATGCAAAAGGCAATGTCACCATGTTGTACATTACGTTTTTATCTTGGTAAGTTTTAATTATTTATGTTTATAAAACTATTATGATCTTTAGGATCTGAACACCACAAACAAAATTTCTCCGCATCAGTATTTGAGCTTTTAAAGAGATAAAAAAACAACAACAACCCCAGACAAACCGCAAAACACAAACTCTGTAATGTAATGATTTATTTTTTACTTCACCAAGATGTTCTATTCAGCGGTGCTTGACTTGTTGAATTGGAAATTGCAATACTTATTTGGGGAGGTAGGAGAAGGTGTTTTGATTTTATTATTTAAGGGGTTGGTATCATCAATCCTTGAAAATCTAATTCAAACCAAGCCTTGTTCTTTAGGTCCGATATAGCTATTGCAATTGAAGTTGAGAAGGGTTTTAGAATAAAGTTAAGATGCATATTTCATGTCAGCTTTCTACATTGTAAACGGTTTTGAAAAATCATGCTGAAAAAATTAAACCAATGGAGTAAATATTGTGTCGGTTACAAGCAGTTGAAGGTGGTCAAAAAAAACCTTCTAAATGCCGATTTCTCAAAATTACATATTGACCGCTTTGCCTAAATGTGTTGCATATAGAGATTTTAGGAGTTTGTAATTGGTTAGTAGTTGTTTGCCTGTGTGTGATGCAAATGATGAATTTTTTTTCAACCGCTCCACTAAGCGATCATTTTCATTCTCTATTCGTTTATTTCAAGATGTGCCATAACATGTCCCAGAATGATTGTTCCCTAACGTTCTGTCTGTCTGTCTATGTCTCTTTCAATAGATTTATTGGTATTTTCATCTATCTTTTACATCATGTTTTAAACAAGATCCAACTTGCCATGCTGTATTTCATTTCAACAATTTGCCTTTGTTGTTTTCAATAAAATCCAGTGGTTTACTATATAAATACCGTAAATATGTCATTTATGTCAATAACTGTGATTACAGCTGCTACCATAGTGAAATAATGATCCAGAAAAAGTCTGGGAAAGTATACCTGCAAACCCGAATTAATTCTTAACTTTGCCCACTGACACTTGGTAGACTTAACAAACGTAACACTAACAATAAGAGTTGTCGCGAATATAAATTAAGTACGGTATGATTCATGACATGATTATTTTGCAACAAGCCTACTTATCCACACTTTTCCTGGATCAGGTTGATGCTATGCAAGTATTTGAAGTTTAGTAAAGCAGATATGTTATTCATCCAATGTTTATTGTTATATATTATGTATTTTCCTGTGACATTCAATAGTACTGTAAAATAATCAAAGCTGGTTGACTAATACATGTACATCAGAACAAAAAGAATCAAAATATTTCAAACTATGTCCCTCAATTCTCTTTTAAATATCATTGATCTTTTTTTGTAAACTAAGATGACTATAGTGTATACAATTTGATCTACACATTCATTTAAGAGTCTAATAAAACTACTATTTCCATAATTTGTCACTTAGCCTTCAGCGCGTACTGACTAATTAATTAGTATTATCTGATATTAATCCATTTCTGTGACGATGTAAATAAAATTTTGTGTAAATCTATTTTCAATGTTTTCTTAATGCACCATCATGTTTTGTAAAATATGATGTACCTTTTACAATATGATGATGAGAGAGCATCTAAAGTCTGTTGTCTAACAAAAGTCCTTAATCATAATATGGCGATATGATGTAAAACATCAATAACTTGCTTGGCAAACAAACTATAGAGGAATTATTCTCCACAGTGTACTTTGTGTACATAACTTTCATAACTCTTCAGTTTAGGTATGGTATGCAGCGTATCTCATGCTTCGCAGATCAACTTTTTCTATGCCTTTAGGGTAAGATTTTCAACTTTAAGGACCTGAAGTCCAAATGATATAAATAAAGGACTTTTTTAAGACCTTAATTTTGTTTTGACAAAATTTAAGGACTATTAAGGACCTTTGTGAACCCTGAATGAATGCTATCCAGTATAATCCACTTATATCGACACCCAATTTATCAACATTTTGATATATCGACATATATTTTCCAGTTATGGGGTTTTCCTCAATATCTTTACTTAAATAACTTCTCTTATATCACCCTTTTTTTCGGCCCACTCTGCTTTATTAACATGCTTCTTATGGGTACGTGGGGGCGACCACAAACATAAATGGGGGAAAATGGATTACAGAAGTCCCGATTAGGGAGGCTGATTGTGTAAGATAAATGCTGATGAAGAATACAGCTGAAGCTGTGAGGTTGATGACACGCTAGCAAGAAGGCACTAAGTGAGTAAGTAGAATTAGATCATTACCTATGAGTTGACATCTCATACTCGAGATACTTTTATTACTAAAGTCCATACCAAACTTCCGCAATGAATAGCAAAGTAAGTTAGAAAATTTCACCTAAGAGCTAATGTGGCCATGTCTAATTTCATTCTTAAGCTTTGTGGAAAAGAGGTGCAATGACCAAGGAGTTAGAGCAGAATACTGTGGACTGACAGGCTGGGGTTCAAATCTCATCAAGCTTAGTTTTTTCCTTAAGCAAATAATTTTACTCTGCTCATCCCAGGTGGTTAAGGGGGTAATGACTAGTACTCAGGTAAAAGTCACAAACCTGACAAGCTTCTCAGTATCTAGAAGGGTTAAACCTGTTGAGATCTGGCACTTAGATTACGTTGAAAGAGGCCAGTTGTACCTCTATTAGTGATAAAATCGAGCGAAGTAAACCTTTAAATACCATACCATTCCAGAATATATTCCAGCAAGAGATCTAACAAAACTGTCAGGTTTCAGTTAGTCACTCTTTTATTTGTTTAATGAGTGGAGTAAGAACTTGCAATTGCAAAGAGATGGTTGGACAACACTTATATTGAACTAAACATGAGAAATACACACAAGAAAATACTCGAACACATACACTAACAAAAATTCCAACAGAAACAACACATGTGCTTAGTCGATGAGCAGAACCCATTTTTTAAGGTATGAGCCAATATTGTGTCAGGCTGTCAATTTTGAGGCAAATTTTTGATGATAAATGAAGCTGAGAGAGGTCTGTCATATTAAGTTTCATTTGAAAATATTTTGGCTTATGGCCAAACACATTGGTGGGTAAGTTTCTCTTTTTCTATTTCAGAAACATTATAATCTGAACCTATAATTAAATACCATCAACTGCTGTGAATAATAATTTTCCATTCTGGAACAATTATTGGGCTGTGATTTTAGACATCGATCTGGATCTATATATATATATATAAATATATATATAATAATACGTATATCTTGCGCTTAAGTAAATAACTCGCATCTGCTATCCATCCCAACAGTAATTGGCAGATACTGTAGAAAACGCTACAGCAATATTATCATAATTATAAAGTGAATAAAAATGTCTGCTTTTCTTCACATTTGGATGAGCCCATAAGCCTTATATATGAAGTCGGTAAAATGATTAAATTAAATGTCGCTGCTGTCATCAATGTTATCTACATTTGTGGATTTTCCAGTATCTTTCAAATCAGACAATAAATAGGATTTACAAATAGATCTATTTGACTTTCATGCAACTGAGGAAAAATTTGAAAGGAGTAAAACGAATGAGCTTCTCTACTAAAAGAGAGTCTCAAGGATAAGTTGAGGGATTCATCAGCACTGACTACTATATGTACTTCAAAGTCATTCACAATGAAGAATAGTGGCCTGAACAACCAGTAATGTTCAATTATGAACCTTTCCACTTTTTTTTGATAAAGCTTTTGTCCCATGAATCCTCATCATTGAAAATGCGTTTGCCATTAAAAATTGCCAACATGACACATAATTAGGCCTTACCAGCAATTTGGGTTGTACATAAATTTTATTTAAAATCCAGTATGTGTTTATAGAAATTAGAAACAAATAATTCTAAGGTTATATATTCGTATTAATGTGTCAAAGAAGACAAATGATCACAATGTAGAATAAGCATTAGTGGAAGAAGAGTTATTGCAAAGCACCAAACTGATACTTTAAGCATTCAAATAAAAAGGTCATTCAACAATAAACCAGACCTTTCAATAAAAAGGTCTTTACTGTCAACATCAAACCAGATTGATGGTTTTAGCATTGAAATGAAAACGTCTTCCAACAATAAACCAGATTGATGGTATTAACATTCAAATAAAAAAATCTTTCAACAATAAACCAAATTCAATTGATGGTATTAATTAATAGGCCTCCGTCAGTCAGATCTGATCATGGATGCAGCACGTGTTGCACCTGGGCAGTGTATTTTCAGGAAGTGTGGTTGCCCAGGCACACTTCCTTTCCCTCAGATTTTGACTTTTCCTGCGTATTCAGAGGAGAGACAGCGTCAATACGTCTGAGTGGGAGAAGTTTGTAGGTTGTTGTTTTTTTTCTCCTCTTAATTATGCCATGGTAGGAATTGAATTTTACCAGAGTGGCGACCGGAATGGCCTGCACGTATCTGTTTACATGCGCAAAGACACATGGGACCTCCGAATTTGTCGTCCGTCTCCGATGGGACTAGGCACTTATTTTATCCTACTTCTATAACACATAGCAAATATATGATAGCAAAGCATGGATATCCAGTAACATGTAATACTGTGTTTTAATGTATACTAGAATATATATGTAAACTACATCAACTGAATGGAACATCTCTATGATTGTGTGACAACAAAAGAAACCACAGGCTATGGTGCATTCACGTAAACAATGACAGCATTCGCCGGCAGTAGATTTTAATTAGGCTTTATAATAAAGTATAATATTATATAATGTAGGTCACCAGTTACCCATAATTCCAATCGGAAACCAACACAGGAAGTCTGACATAACGATGAGTGACAGGGACCTGGCTACAGTAATTTCCTGTTGCCTTCTTCTTCTTTCAAATATCGGGGAAGTTACGTTTGGTTTGTTTCTGATAAATGTGCTGGAAGACAGGTAAGACAGAAGGGTATTAGTCTCAAATGCATTTATTGCTAAAAATAACTTTCAGACTTAACGTCGCAAAATAGAATCAATTTGTTCATCAGCTAAACGAGAGATTTTCACCAATAGCCATACCATCATGGATATATAGGGTGAGGGTATTGTTATTACGATACATGTTGCTACATATGTAATTAAAATATAAAGGGTATGAGGCAATGGGGTTTATAATGTTAACAATAATTGTAAACATGTAGTACATTATAGGATAACCCCAAGAGAGAAAGACAATTTTCATACAAAGGAAGAAACGAAAAAAATCTAGTGAAGCAAGAAAGAATTGAACCCGCAATCTCTGTGCCACACCCAATCGCCTTGCCAAAGCAGTGGAAGTGTTCCTTACTAACTTGACCACCGAGCTTCTCAAAAAAGAAGTCGATTTCAACTAAGTCTTTAAAACACTCCACTGACCCCGACTGGCAGTAAATCTTGCGTTGGAAAATCCACATGGCTTCACTAGATCTAAATATAGAAACGTGTCAAATAGAGACTTTTAAAAGTGATTTAAATCTGGCATAAACGCTTAAGCCCCATGTACTAAAGATATAGCTTTTGTATAGTGAGTTGGAAATTGGATTATGCGTGTGGCATCGTGGTCTAGTGATAGACATTTGGACTGGTGATTGAAAGGTCCCAGGATCGAATCCCGGTTAGGTGCGGGATCGAATTCTTGGGAAAGATTTATTACATGCATTTCCTCATCGTACCCAGATGGAAAATGGGTACCTGGCTATAGGTAGAGGAAGATCTTGTCACTAGGCTAGAGTAAAGCGCCTTTCATCAAGGCGTACCTCTGTATGCACCGCGAGGGGTTAAGAAGGATTTTAGATAGCATTGGCCTGCCGGGGAAACTCTGTAAAGCGCATTGAGCAAATTTAGTCGGAATGCACTATATAAAAGGCTTTTATTTCTTATAATATCACAATCGATGGAACACAAAGAGCAACCCAGTAAATCCTACCCAACTCCCATTAGTATCCATTTCTTAGACAGAAGACAGCTAGCTAATCAATTCCCCGATTTGATTCCAAGACTGTTCTTAAATGAAGGCAACCATTCTTATGAAAAAAAAATTATTTTTTTTTTAATGTGGATCAGCAACAGTTTCGGGAGAACATCAATTTTAATAAGATATGTTATCAATTCTACTTTGATATGACCAATATTTGACATAATGTGTAAGTCTTTCTCCCAATATATTTATGTAAAAAGCCATTTAAAATAGTCATGTTTTGCTTTCTGACATAAGTGAGAAAATCAAACTACCATTCCAAAACTTCGATTGACCAACGACGCCAACTCACCAGCAAATGGCCAGCTGACCAAAGGCGATGAGCAGGAAGAGGACAAAGTTGAGTCCAACAAAGATGAAGACAGAGTAAGCCCATCCAGGGAGATGATCCACGGACAAAGGGAGACCAACGCACATATCGTTGGAAGAATACATTTCCCATTCTTTGAATGGCGACACGGGCAGGAAAGGAATCAAAGCCAAAGTGAAGCCCGTCAGCTGTTGGACGAAAAGAAAGGGCACATAACTCTTTACTACAATTAAACATTTTAAAAAAATTTACTTTGAAAAAACTCGAACTGCTTTAAACAAAATTCCATTATGGTTATTAATGTAGCCTTACTATACTTAATTGTAAGGCCTCATGTACACAGAGACTATGCAAGCCGCAGAGAAAATGTAAGGTTGTGTCTACAATTATATTACCATATTACCATATTACCATATTTACCATATTACCACATTACCACATTACCATATTACCATATTACCACTCGGCTTATTCACAGCAACCAGACTGTAACTGACATACTGTTTCTGCTTGTGCACGATTGCAATATTCTCTAGCCAAAGTACCATGTATCCATTTTTTCTAGCGAGAAACAAAATCCTGTGTGTATAGACGCTGTCGACACGGGGCCTTACTTCTGCCTTAGACTTCCCAGAGGGACATAATTCAACCAAAGCATTAATTAGCTTTTGGATCATTGGCTATTTTTTAAAAAAAAACATTAGCTCTCTGGATCTAGTCTAAAGACAAAAGCAGGCCAAAATTACTTAGGGTGAGATCAAGAAAAAGGTCCAAAAACAGAGCCATGTGGAGATCCACAATTGACGCCCTATGCTCCTCAAGGAGCTGAAAGGATTAACACAAACGAACAGTAACACATTAGCTCTTCATTGGACTTATGATAACATTCTTCAATTCTATCCATTCTGTTGTCTAAAACCATTGGACTTATGGCAACATTCTTCAACTCTATCCATTCTGTTGTCTAAAACC
>JASKDV010182471.1:0-12367 GCA_032466395.1 Aegires albopunctatus
ATAATAATAATAATAATAATAATAATAATAATAATAATAATAATAATAATAATAATAATAATAATAATAATGATAAGCAGAATATCGATTTCTCAACACTCGGTGATATTTATTGAGGTGGCTGTTTATGAAATATCTGTTATCTTACCTTACGTAAAACCAATTTTGTCAAATGTTGCAACCTTAAGACTCTAATACAACTATCTGCTTGGTAACGTATCATGTTAATTCATTAAAAATGCGCAAAGATTCTCAAGCAAGGAAAACTCTTGTATCGGTTAGATAAACGCTGATTTGTAATCTTATCTTAGGCCAAGTCAGAAAACCGTGTCATTCAACTAACTGCTTCAATCTTCTTGGATGTTCACCAACTAGAGCTCTTTGGGATATGTATTGGATATTCAGAATGGAAACTAGATCTTTTTTTATCCTTCTTTTTGCTGTCTTGTGTTTCACTGGCATCACTGTTGTGAACGGTATTTGCTCATTTCGATGCTTCAATACGTAGGAATTAAAATGCAAGTTTTTTTTTATAATCGTTCTTTCAGCCTGGACTGTTAATTATAGATTCATGTCTTTACTTTTTTTCAAATTTACAAAATCAAAATGTATGACTCCGAAACAATTCACGATAAACTTTTAAATATAAAAAGGATATGATAAAAGAATAAAAAGGAAATAAAACCTATCCTATTAACATATTCAACCAGGCATTAAAACGACCCATCGAAATACAATATTATGAAATACAATAGAATGAGTGCCACTAAATAAAATAAAATAATTCCCATTATACAATTAACTGCAACAACGGAATTAATAACAATAAATAAATAAACAATGACTTGATTAAAACTGTCCGCTAGCATAACGTCCAACTTTGCAGCCTTGGCAGCCATCTTTATTCTTGTGCAGGAGATTCTCCATTCCTGTCAGTCCATTGCTATTTCTCTCATGATCTTGAGGTCTTCAACAGATGATAGTTGGATGCATTATTCATTCGGCATTCTTCTGAGATCATTGGTCAGTGTAACTAACAGTATGGTGATTGGTCTTCCTTTATATTTTGGTCCAAGGTAGGTGGAATAAGTCCACAGATTTATTTGACGTAATTTCTAGATTGCGTCTGATGATATGGTCAAAAAGTCTTCATCGTGCTTCTAGGATATGCAGAGTAAATGGGCTCTCGTTACATTTTGTATACAGTGATTTATTTGACATTTTTGTGGAGTACCTTATTCCTAGGACTAATTTCAGTTGCTTTCTATGGAATAATGTCCAGTTTGCCTTCACCATATTTCTTTAGTTCCTATGTCGCGCAGTTGCACAAAAGAATTGATTTTACTAATGTGTTATACAACTTAAGTTTTTTGTTTTACTTTGTCTTGATTTATTCAAATATGTATAACTTTGTAGAGAGTTACTTTTGAAAGCTGTTTCCTGTTTTCGATTTCCACCTTATCACCAAGTAGCGAGCCTAGTTTAAACAGTTTTCCATGCATATTTTTGGCCTGTAATAGTTGTTAGCTCTGTTTTGTCTGTTTACTAGCAGGTTGTATTTCGTCAGGATATCTTGGATATTATTTACATCGGCAAATGTACTACCTATGAAGTTTATGCCATCTGCATAAATTATCTCATGTGGAATTGCTGCTTCTATTTTGTGAGTATGCATATTCATATACATGAATTTTCCCTACCTATCGCATTGCATGATCAAGATGGATGATTAGCTGAATGGGGCTAATGTTATCTCCTTGTGGCGTTCCGATGTTTCCTTTGAATGTTCTTGCGTTATTTGCACCATTGATGTTTTGCTGAGAAGGAATTTGATAATACGGAATTTATCTTCGTCTAATATTTTCGAAAGTATATCGAGCAACTTGGCTCTTTTAATTGTATCAAAAGATGAAGACATATACACACCAGTAAGTTTTGCTTCTTTTTTTTTCTTTTTTTTTTGCTGAAGTGTTATGGCAGCTATTCATCTGTAACCCATATTGCCTCTACTCCAGTGTGGTCTAAAGCCTATGTGATAGGTAGTTTTCTACTTGCGATCTTAATCTATTTAGAGCCATCAGTGACAGTGTTTTTCTTTAAGTTGTTATGAGCGTAATATGTCTAAGGGTTTTAGACGGTCCTTTTGGTTTTCCGGGTTTTGGTTATGCCAGTATTAAACCGTAATTTATGTCGACTTGTTAAAGGGACTCAAACATTTAATTAAGGATAGCCAACTGTTCTTCTAGTTGTGGTGGTGAGTATTTTAGGTGCACTTCCATTATTCAATTTGTTGATACTTGCTCTCATTTCTGCTTCTGTTATAGATTGTTGTAGAGGTCTCAGATCTTTTTAGAAAAAGTCGATATCTTTGCTGTTGTTATCTCTGAATTTGGCTTCAAAGTGTTTTGATGTTATTTCCAAGACTTCGTTTAGGTTTACTATTAATTTGCCGCTGTCGACCTCAACCTTTGGACTCTCCCATTGTTTTCTAATTAAAAGTCTTACAGCTTTGTACATCCCTCCATCACCACTGGTGTTGTTTGCGTCCTGTACAAGTGAATCGAGTTCTTGATTTATTTATAACTTCAAGTATATTTTGTACAAGATGTAGTTTCCTTTCTTTTTTCTTTTTTCTTTTTTTAAGTTTCGCCTCAGTGTTAGTATCTTGGGGGACTAGTATTTTCAGCCGTAAGTTCTTTTGGGCCTCGCATAAACTCATTATTTGCTGCTTTTAGATGGCCATTTGTGGTTGCTATATTAAAGTGTCTTGGGCCGCCAGATGTAACGCTGCTTTCCCATTTTCCCATTGTGTTTTCGTTCGCATTATAGGTTGGAGATAAGCCTTTCAGATGCAGTTCTACGTGCTTTTGCATTAAAAAAAAAATTATATTAAAAAAAAAAAAAACACTCCATAAACTCCTAAATCTTATCATAATACTTGAGTCCGTCCTATAAAAGTATCACTATTTTTCTTGATACAATGGGTTACAATAATATTCTTTACTTCTTTCACTATCTTATTATTATTGGAGGGTTGGGGTGGTGGGGGTGGTGGTGGTGAATCAGAAACGAAATTGGTATGCTTAATATTAATCTAATACCAACGTCAGTTTAAAATGCTTTGATAGGAAATTTTAATTGTTTCGGAAACATCTGCCCACAGTTTCCTTCAAATCTCTTCAAAATCACCTGCCTTTCTCCTAGTAAGCTTCTTTTTACATGTGGTCTTGAAGTAACACTAAATACTTTAACTATTATATGGACTTCAGATTCTGTGAAATTAATCATTGTTAAAAGTGGCGAATCCCTTTGATCTTTTTTGCGATTTTCACAAAAAAATTATTTCCGCAGCCCAGATTTAAGAATTTACTGTAACTCCGAGGGAAAAGTGTTTTTGACTATGTCAGAGACGCTTACTATCAGTTATTTAGCCATTGGGGCTAAGTGTTTAGCATTTCCACCATAATTATATATGAAGTTTGATTAATTGATAAATTTAATATTGATCCTCATGCAATGGCACACATTTTCATAATGCCTCAAAAGATATCAAATTAATCTAAACTTTGTTCTAGATCTAAGTCACATTTATGGATCTCAATAATTTACCACGACTTACTGGCAGTTTGGTTCGCTTTCCAAAAATCTAGATCTGTGAGGAATCCCACATAATTTAACCGACATGCTTTAAAGCGCAAATATTGATTTTCTTTCCTTTATTTCACCAACGAAAAAGCCATATTGAATATTTTAAATCTAGCTGTTCCTCTTTAAACCAATCGTCTGAAGACAAATTTAAGCGTTCATTAAATGCCGAGGAGAGAATTTCCATCTTCTTACAATTCTTGAGGAAGCGTAACCGATATTTAGCCTTAACTTTAGATCTAACTTTTAATATAAGAAGCGAGACAGAGAAAGATCTAGATTAAACTATAAATAGATTGTACAGGCGAAGCCGTAAAGTTACTGTTACCGCTGAATAAACTTGATGATATTTTGAATTAGCTCGAATTTGTATTTAAATTCAATCGCTGATACTATCTTATATAGTCAATTTGATATTAAGTTTAAAGTAGATACTCACGATACATACCTAACGATTTGATATTAGGAAACAAACAATGAGACAAATCACGAACGGAAGTCGACAGCAGTGACGGATGTAGATCTAGATTATAACACCCTTCGCGCCAGTCAAATATGCATAGTTCAGAAAAATATATGCTTGCTACTCGCATAAGAGTTATTTGCTCTGATCCACAATGATGATATTATCTAAACTGGTGGTAAAATTCCTAAAAGTAAAATTCAATGATATAAATGAAATAATAACAAGGGAGATAATAAAGAAAATCTGAAGGTTGTGGTTTGACTTTTTTATGGTTCCTGCTCTGGAATAATCACTCAGTAAGGACTTGAGAGAAACTGTTTACAAGGATCATCCATATCGCTCAGTCTTCATTTTTTAGATTCAATTGATAAAACGATACATAATACATATTATATGAAACAAAAAGAAGGGCACGATATTATTTTCGATTCTAATTAAACTAAACCAAAACCACTTAATAAATCTAGATGATCAAGATCCAAATTTTTAATCAGAACTTACTCTATTGTATGGATTCAACCACGACCTTAAAAACTTATTTTCCGGCCCAGAATAAAAATAATGCTTGCATTAAAGATAAATGAGTAGAGAGAACTTAAAAGGTCTCATGGCTACAACTACATAGACTACCTAGCTGAACTAGATCCCATATTCCTATAACGATACATTACGACAGAATATTTCTACTTTCAACAGGCATGCACATTCAAAACAACTTTGAAGCTGCTAGAACACAACATGATATTCAAAGGCAGTCAAATAGATGTAAGTATGTTTTTGCTCTCTTCAATCGATATGCTTAGGGTGGATATAAAATCATGAATAATTATCATTGATAAGCCAAGGTTAAATAGTTAAAGATTAAGTCGTTACCTTCTAAAAAATGCAAACATTTACCTGCTTAAAGGCAATTAAGAAGATATGCAGCTGCTTCAAAAAAATAGAAGGGAAAAAAAGGGAACGTCAAAAACCAATGCCGTCTACCACAATATTGAAAGTCATGCTAGGCGAGTATTCAAGAGACGATTTATTATCAGCTCCAGGGATATGTCGCATTTCGTGTCCAGAGATTATGGTTGACTTTGGCCGTGCAAAAGCAATCGACATTGTCATAACCTCTGTTAGGATTTCAAATTAAAGAAAATACCCAACGACACAATAAGCTCCTAGATCTATATTTCTTGCTTGGATTGTGGTTCACCTCTGGCAAAACCAATCAAACATGGTAACATGGACCGTGTACTACTCACAGTACTGTTTATCGTATCTCCTCATCCCCCAATATATCCTATCTTAATTCTCCTCCCACCTCCTATCCCACAACTTCATATTCAATGCATCCGTTTTCTGCTTACCACAGAAGAATCTTCTCTCGGGGTGCGAATCTGAAATATTTTTTGCAAATTCTTGGTCTCTTTTCATCCCCTCGTATCGCTTTTATTAAATTTCTTTCCTTTTATAAAACCTCGTAGTATGTTCATGGATTAATTTATAAATCCGCATTGTACAGGTAAAGGAATTACGAACACATCATTATTCATTCACACCTCTAATCACTCTATCTAATTATGTATTTCCACGACCTCCCTCAGTTCCAACTCATTGCCAATCGATACTGCGTGACTTATTCTAGAAATGGAAGAAAAATTTAGATTATACTACTATTCTTATCAACAGTCATTACATTTTTCCTATTCCGAACTGTATATTTCATTGGAATACCTCCTGGACCGACTACAATAAAGCAGATTTTGCATAAGTTCTTGGTGCTGGCTTGTTAACAAGATGTGTCTCTGAGTTCGAATCTTTATCGTCCTTTCGCCCTTTGTTTCTTTTTTACAAATATTTTTTCTTCATCAGCATCAGCCAAAGTTTCTGGTGAGCATTGTGAGGATGCCCTTATTCTTAATGAATGCCTACTTGTTGAAAAGCAAACTCAATGTAAGACAGAAACGGCGAAAATCTTGTGTCCACTTCACTGTCAAGTATGTACGCCTCCAACAACATCCACGCATCATACTACAGCAAAATATGAACCAACCACTCACATGACATCTACGACATATGAGGGAGACCATCTCTCCCTCTTTACATGTGAAAGTAAGTTTGCTTGTATCCATTTATATATAATTGAAAATTGATTATTCTTTCTTTAGTTTTTGGGTAACTGGTTTGTTTTAGCTTTTACGATTTGAATGAGAGTTTGAGATATAGACAAAAGGTTGCTCAAAGTCGTCAAGACCACAAATTACGATATTCTATCTAGCTTTAAGTGGAAAATTTGGCCAACATTAATTCCAATGTCAAAACTTAGATCAAGTTCAGATTAAATAAAATCTGCTCCTACACAAAGCTTTTCAGATGTTTCTTTTTCAATTTCCATTAATTTAGCAAAGATAATTTTGGTCTCTTAAACTTTCACGGGTTTATCATTACCTATTTTGTACCTGTTGAATATGATATTACAGAAATTGCCTACCTTTGTGAAGTAGATCCGCTGGTTGAGGATCTTTGCCCGTACACTTGTAAGAAGTCTACATCTACATTAGCAAGCAGCACGCCAACTACTACGACTACAACACCGACTACAACACCTACTACAACGACTACAACACCAACTACAGCGACTACAACGCCAACTACTACGACTACACCACCAACTACAACGACTACAACACCAACTACAACGACTACAACACCAACTACAACGACTACAACACCAACTACTACGACTACAACACTAACTACTACGACTACAACACCAACTACAACGACTACAACGCCAACTACAACGACTACAACGCCAACTACTACGACTACAACACCAACTACTACGACTACAACACCAACTACTACGACTACAACACCAACTACAACGACTACAACACCAACTACAACATCTACAACACCAACTACAACGACTACAACACCAACTACAACGACTACAATACCAACTACAACGTCTACAACATCAACTACAACGTCTACAACGCCAACTACAACGTCTACAAAGCCAACTACAACGACTACAACATCAACTACAACGTCTACAACGCCAACTAAAACGACTACAACGCCAACTACCACAACTACAACGTCAACTACAACGCCAACTACAACGACTACAACGCCAACTACAACGACTACAACGCCAACTACAACGACTTCAACGCCAACTACAACAACTACAACGCCAACTACAACGACTACAACGCCAACTGCAACAACTACATCGCCAACTACAACAACTACAACGGCAACTACAATGACTACAATGCCAACTACCACACCTACAAGATCTTCCCCAGCAACAACAACAATTAAATTAGTGACCACTACTTTACCAGCCCCGTTACAATGTCATCAATGTGGGGACTTCAACACTCAACAGACATGCAGTGAGTTTGATATTCTTTTTGGCACACCGCTATTGTGTCCAGATGACAAACCGGTGTGCATGAGTGATACCTATCAGTCTGGGAGCTCCTTCTCAGTGATTCACAGGTAGATATAGTAATAATATAATGTGAAGACATTCATATACACTCACCATCATACTCTTAACTTTTGTCTATTTGTTTGTTCCTCTACTATCTTTCTGTTTTGTTTTTTAATTGCACATCTTCGGTGTCATATGAGATCAACGTATTTCCAAAATTTGTGATCTATAGGAAACAGACATACCACAACACGTACACATACACACATACGCACACACACATACACGCGCGCACGCTAGTTTTATTTCGATACCAGTTGAGAAATAACAGAGCTTTGGGAATCATCATTGTAGGGAAAGGTGAATAAATTTAATGTAAGTCTTTAACAAAAGAGAAAACAATTTAAAGCAATCCAAACACATAATCAGAACTTTTCTTCTTCTCCTCCTTTTATTTTCTTTCTTTTTATCTTTTCTGTGAGTTTCGGGAAGTTGACCCACGGAACGACATAGCAGGCTGGGAATTAAAAACATGGATGGCGATGAAAACGACTCAATTGCCATAGATGCAAATGTGTTTGTTAAATAATGACCCCATGACGAAATCCTCTATTGAATATTTCAGTATAGCCACCATTTTCCCTCCTAAGCCAAAGACCCTTTAGCCATCTTTATTTTATTTTTTTCGCTTAAAGTTCAGATACATGGTCTAGATCTAACGCACACTTTGGAAATGTTCACTCTGATATCCAATAAGTGGCAAATGATTTTTTTCCCAACACATTGAAACAAGGAGTTACATGCAATGTTTGTTTCATTGTATTGATTTGTTTTCTGGTCGTATTATTGTCTAACCCTTATTGGCAGTATCAACCAGTAATGTACTCGTATTTATAAGCATTGAACTTCACCTGTGGTTTGTGTCACATCGATGGTTCATAGAAATAATAATAATTATAATTATCTGTCTGATAATAATGTAATAATTAGTTTGAGAATATTGTAGGGTCGATAAAGAAAATTGAAAGTGACTAAGAAAATCAAGATCTAGACCTAGACTACATCTATATAAATTCTGAATTCAAACTTAGATCTATAATCTAGATAAAGATTCGATTGTAGAATCGCATCTAAGTCTAGGTCACAGAATTAATCATACAGGATATTTTCTTTGATCGCCTCAGTTTTAATAATATCATTGCAGATAATAATCATATGTAGGGTCTACTTATTAACCGTCTTTGCAGACCTTGATCAGCCCCTGTATCATCTGTTGTCTAGCCCTCTCAATTTCTGTTTCCTTTTCTTTTCTTTTTCTCATTAGAAACCTGATTCTTAGATTACTAGACATCACGTTTGGCTAGATTGTTGGCATTTTGGCACTTTTTGCACTGCACCATTTTCTAAACTTTTTTTGGTTTAATAATTGCCAACAACACTGCATCGGGTCAGTTAATACTAATTCCGACCGTAAAATAGTGTAGACCAAAACACGTCTATCTTATGGTACAATTATGGAATCATTGATGATATTCTTATAAAACTACGTAGGCTGGAATGTAACCTCAATAGATGTTATACTTTTTGAAGAAGATGCTTATCAAGCCATACATGTTTTAAAAATTCTAATGAATACTACAACATACACAACAACTACAACGCCATCTACTACAACTCCTAACTACAACAAAATATTCTTGTTGAATGAATACAAATTTCAAAAATTATTTTGCAACGAAAACAAAACAAAGCAAATCAACACAACTACAAAACAAAACAAATAAACACAACGGCAATACAAAACAAATCAACACAACGACAAAACAAAACAAATCATCACTATGACAAAACAAAACAAAATCAACACAACGACAAAGAAAACAAATCAACACAACGACAAAACAAAACTAATCAACACAACTACAAAACAAAACTGCCCTCATCAAGAGTAATAACACACCTTTAAGGTAAAGACGGCTAGATCTAGATCTAGCACTTGAGCGATTCTTTGCATATTGACAGTAAATCCTGAAAATTGCGGTCGTTCTATAGTATCATGTCTATCATACTTTAACATTTTTATTATTCTTTGCCATTGAATTTTGTTACAATTTGATAGTTGATACTTACATGTAGTCGTAAATATTAAAAAATCAAGAACGTAAATAAAATGGGTTATTATAGAAATGTTAGGATGTTTGAATTTCAACTGCAAGACCAATTTGATGTCTATTTCTTTTTTTCTTTTTGCAAAATATTTCAATATTTCTATATAGTTTTATTGAATTCATGTAAAATTATATGTATATTATGTACATGTTTAACATACAACGATAAAAATGCACATGGCATATGGTGAGGTTTCATTATTCAATATTATAATATTCAAAACAACTTTCGTACCTTGAATAACACTCATCGGGAACAATAATGAAAAAAGAAATGAGATAAACATCAGGTAATGTAATTATATAATTTAGCATAAATTTCAAATTCGCTGCTTTAAAAACTGAATAAAACTTGATAAATACATTGGAAGCTAATAATTCTACACTAAAACTCCTTAAATATAAGAGTATTAAATAATCAATGGTTATATATTTTTACAAAGTGTTAAAATAATTAAAAACTAAAGAGCCAGAGTAAGAGCAATTTTCTCTTAAATCATTAAACAGTTTCATAGCCTGGGGTATTCATTATTCTAAAATACGCTTGTTTTTCCTTTGAAGTGTCTATGGCTACGACCCCCTCGTAAGTAATCAAAATATCAGATAAATTATCGCAGGTCAAATAAAGTCTGTCAAAAAAACTTTATCGACTGGTTCAAGATAAAAGTTAAATCAAAGAAATCTCGCAGCCTACGTCATCAAAATGGCAAAGTTGAGAACATCTCATTTACAATCGTAAACCAGATAGTATCCAAGGTAACAGAAGAAACAGTCTAGAGCCTTGGAAGATCTTATTTTGAAGTTTCATTGAAAGACACAAAAAGAGCAGAAGACACCAGAGACGCAGCATTTAAAGGCCTCAAAATGATTTATAAAATCAGCCATAAGGTGTGGCGCCGTCAGTTCATGTCGATTACGAAACTGCAGTGTTCATCGTTTGTATGTGGCATAACTCCATCTCCGTGGAAACCATAGAAGCCGAAGATAATTAGGTAGGTATTCAAGAAGATAGAGGAGCGTACTACCATCTTTCTGATGGTATACATTATAGTCGGTAGGCATATCCTAAGCTGCCTCTGAAATTTGTTCTAGGGGGGAGTATAAAGCAGGAAAAGCTCGGCCGGTTAAATGTAATGATAGAAAACTCTGAAGATGATCGAGATCCATCTAACCAACACTCGAAACAGAAGGGAAGTGGAAGGCCGACAAGAGGTTGGACGATTTGAAAATGAAAGGGCACACCCAAAACAATGGCCGAGACTTGACTGAGACAAAATGGTGGTCGCGCTCAAAAGAGAAAGAAAGAAGCGACATGGTCATCCGGGACGATACAAAATGCAATTTCAAGAAACAACTCCATGAAGATAATGCTAGCAATGCCATACAAAAGTAGAATTGAAGAAGCTAATTAATTCAAGGTGGAAAAGTACTTATCCCTAGCTAGAGGGCTGGAAAGGACCTGAGTAAAGACAAGAGACCTAATCCCACAATCAACGTGTAAAGGCGCTGCAAAAGCGGCCAGTTAAGAATAAAAGGTGTTCCAGGTGGCTTCGATGGAAGATATATTATGCTGAAAGAAAATGTGGCAGCATTCAGTCAATAATAGTACAACAATGGGGGTTGAAGTTGGCTGTGTAGTGGTAATGTCTAACAGACCAAAAAGTCAAGGAGTGATAGGATTAGTTGTTAGGTTAGTGGTATTGGGTGACTACCGAGATCCTATTCGTAGACTACGAAACTTTTTCGAAAATAGAATTATTGTATCTTACCTAAAGTTTGCAATCAAAATGAACACAATAACATGCTTTGTGATTTTTAAGAATTGTACCTTTTACCTCTCGCACTGAGCTCTCATTGTGATAAACACACCCCTATGCAGACTCAAACTATTTTTAAAAACAAAAACAAAAACCTAAGAAATAATAAATCGGCAAGCAAATAACAAAACGTATCAATTACAATAAAACCTTAAAATTCTGTCTTTAGAAACGTAAAAAATTGACAAATTATTTTTCTTTATTTTCTTTTTAGATGTGTCACCCTGACTGAATGCTACAATCTGTGGTACAAAGCTTCATCAGACCGGGAACATTGCGTCAATTTCAAACCAACTTCTACTTCTACAACGCCCAAAGAGTGTCACTTCTGTTGTTTACAAAATGGATGCAACGATGGGTTCAAACCGGATGTCGATACATTGTATAATCCAAATCAGTGAGCTGTTACCATGAATAGAATACATTGAAGCGAAGTCATGATGCGCACGGTGGCATGGCCTCGTTCTAAAATACAAAATAATGAATGTACTGAAACTTCATGAATATTCAGAGAACATGATGAAACGACAAATTTTAGTGGAACGTTCCACGGTAGCCAATTTACAATGATTTTGTTTTTTGTTTTGGTCTTGCATATTTTTGTTGGGTTGCTCTTCTGTGTGTTGTTGTTTTTTTGTGTGTGTTGTTTTGAGTTTTTGGGGTTGTTTTTTTTTTTTTTTTATCGTTTTTTCTTTCTATACTTTTTTTGTGCTAATTTTTCATAAATTAAAAAAAAAATTAGATATTTTTTGTTAGTGTTATTATCATTTTCTTTTTCTTTTTTTTTTTTTTACGTTTGGCCCCCGGGGGGGGGGGGGGGGGGTGTGTCAGG
>JASKDV010182482.1:0-11401 GCA_032466395.1 Aegires albopunctatus
TCTCTCTCTCTCTCTCTCTCGCACTCTCTCTCTCTCTCTCTCTCTCTCTCTCTCCCCCTCTCTCCCCCTCCCCCTCCCCCTCCCCTTTTTTTCCTTTCAAATTTATTATTATTACTTATTTATTTATTTCTGTTCTTCCCCTTATTTTTATCTATTTTTTAAAGTAAAATTTGCTGAAGCATTTGTTTATTTTATATTCCCTGCTTAGAACTAATTTAATTATGCTTCCACATGTGTTTTTCTGTATTTCTTGTATATTATTGCTGCCAATATTTTTTGTGTTCTTGCCTTTAAACTTCTCAATTTCTCATTTTCTCCCCCCCCGTGTCTCTTCCCCAGTCCCAATTTGTATTTTCATTTCATAGTTGACCGCCATGAGCATTGATTATGTAAAAAATAAAACATTTATTGATGGTTAATGAGAAGTGAATAATGCTTTCTGTTACACGTTGTGTTCAATCTGAGAAAGATGCATGGAATTGGGTGCTTCTGTCTGGCCTTGTTGAATCCTGCTACTTTGTAACTTACTTACTGCATTTGAATGTATTATTTTTGTGATAAAGGGAAAGGAAATGAGAGGATTATGCAATGGCATTATTATCCTTTGATACCAATCTTCAGTATTGTTTAAAAAAAGTTCTAAATTCATTTTTAGAATTGAATCATTTTGTATTTGATGGTAATCCTCTTTAAAGAGCAGTATGGGTGGACATTGGTGATTGATTGTTTGGAGGTAGTTATATTTTTGTGTTTTGTTGTGTCAAAGAAGTCGTTTTTCGTGACATTGTCTGGAATGGGTTTGTTAGCCAATTAAAAGTCTTGAGGTTGTAGAACAAATTCACATTTAACTTATATCTCTTGGTTTCATGACCTTAGCAAAATAAGAATGAGAGATTTGAAAATTTAAAGGTTTTGGATGAGTCTTTTGGGAAATGATTGTGTGAAGCTGAATCCATACATTCCTCTTGTCAATCAGAGGATTGCTAAGTTCTTTTGGAGCTCAAAGATATACTACACCTCATTATGACATTTGTTTGTCTTTTCCTCAAATCAAATAAAGGGTTTTGCTGATCCTGAGAGCATGATGTATGTATGATTATCAACATTTTGAGATAAATATTTCATGGGACTAATTTAGTGTTTCTACAAAGTTTGCAAGATAAGCTTGTTATATAATTATATGTTGTTTTACATGGACATGTGATCAAGGCAAGCATCAGCAGTAGATCTTCCAGTTTTCAATGCTCCAGTACCAGCAGTTTGAACCTTTGTTGAGGAATTGACTCCTGGCCAGTATGAATGTGTTAAGTGTCTGGTATCATGACTGAAACTGGATCGTTTTAAATTCATCTCTCATTGTTGTGTTTTTATTATTTTAATTCATTTCATTTCATGCCTCTTCTCTCTCTCCCCCCCCCCCCTTTTTTTTTTTTTAAAATATATTTTTAAAAAAAGAAAAAGAAGCCCCATATTGACAAAGACTGTGTCTTTAAATAAGTCTTTCTGATCAAAGTAAAACCCAAATATAACATCATCATCAAAGACAACCAATGCACTCCTTAAACAGTACTTGGTTGGATTATAATCTGCCCTCTTGTAAATTAAAATGGGGAGGGAGGCAAAGGCAGAATGAGGTGTTGTCATAATGGATTTTCTTTAATTTGTAAGACTCCAAATGTGTTGCATTGCATATTGGTGACATTATCTTTTACATTTTCTCAACATTTTATTGAAAATTTAGTCACCAATATGCACTGCATTATCAGATAGCTCTCCATATATTTTTGAATTGATTTTTATTGGAAATGTATTTTTTGTACATTTCTAAGCCTGTTTTTGTACAATCTTGGATGGATATTGGTTCTGAATTGTTGAATTATACTCAATGGTCTAAGAGTGAGTATTATTTATCTGTCATTCTGGATGCAAAATTGGTGCAAAGAGTTGTCATTCATTGTATCAAAATGTACAGTTGAACTCATTGAAATTTTTTATAAGCTCTATATTAGTTTTGTATCCAGGATGTCAGAGAAGCTGGTGCTTGAATTTCCTTTATTGAAGGAAATTATTGAAGGACAAGTTATAAATGATAGTTAAAAGTACCCCTCACAAACGAACACAGATGAATAACTAACAGAGGATGAGAATAACCTACACTTCTTTATTTGTTGTGATAAGATATTTGGCCTGTCCTCTCTCTTGATGTATGCCAATGAAAATGATGTAACCCAGGGTGTTTCCCCCCTTCTTAAAGAGAAAGAAAAATACTTAGCAGGATAGGCTCTTATGCCAAACTTTCTCAGCAGTAATTATTATTATTATAATTACTATTATTATTGTTATCACATCATAATCATTATCTTTTTTAGTTACCACCATTAGAGATATTCTATCTCTTACAGAGAGTAGTTAGATTTTATAATGACATTTTTTCTTTTAGTTTATACTCCCTAAGAGAGTAACAATTTGGAGAACCTTTATATCTTTTGTGATAGTTGTTGTTTTGTTTTGTTTTGTTTTTTTTTTTTTGTTTTTTTAAATTAAATATAGACTTTTTTATTTTTCTGTTGGTTTGGCCCTTCTTCTTTTTTATTACCTGGAAAAGAAATATTAAGAAAATAGCTCATTATTGTAACAATAATATTTTTTATTACTTACACTGATCTTATCCGTGCTTTGTGTTATTGAGTCGAGGAAGATTTTACAAAAACAGCTTGTCTGAGGACAAACAAATCATGTTCCTAGTATTTAATAGACTTTTACTTTCTACATTTTTTTCCCCTTCTTTCTGGCCACTGATTGTTTCTCTTAAATCTTCCGATTTCCTTTTTCTTATTTAAATTTCATTTGGACAATTTTTAAATCCACATCATACTGGAATTAAGTTTCTTTACCAAAGGAATTGATTTTTGAAAGTTGATGAAAAATATGTTTCAATATTTGATGTTTCTTTTAATGACAAACAATTTTGAATTATAAAGACAAAGAATAATGAAACAAATCTACTTGTCATAAGGAATAAGATTTCAGCATATCTTTTAAGTTTCTATTGCTCTATAATAGTAACAATATGCTTCAGAGGACTGATTATAGATTACCTAGAAAAAGAACAGCCACATTGCCTTGTTAAGGGAGGCAAAAAGAAATTAGATTTTATGAATAGAACTTAAGAAGTGTTTTGTTTGGAAATGGAAGCGATAAAAATAGACCTTCCATAATGCTCAGTACTTTTATTTGATTTAAAGTTAAAGCTAAGCATGGACAAAAATGATACAACCAAACAATAACAGCACAAAAATAAGAGGATTATATTAAGCCTAAAACAACTCTTATCATTTATTTTTTATTTTTTACTGCTTAGTCTTTCAATATCAATATCATTTACAATTTACAGACCTAAACAAAGGTGACAAAAACGAAATGTTACCATGATAGGAGAGTATCATTATGTTGTGCTATGAAAAATTAATCTACAATTACAATGCTTAGGTTTGGTTAAAAGAATTATATTTTTTTTTCTCTCTTCATTTTCCACAATTGTTGTGAAATTGACTGATTCTTTAATTTCTTTACATAATCTACCATATATTACCTTTATTATGGACCTCATTGTTTCTTCTTTAATATTTTATTATTTTTCTTAAAACTTCCTTTTCATTCTTTTATAGTTCTTTTTCTTTCTTCTCTAACTTTTTTCTCACAATTTGTATCAGCTCTTGACTTATTTCTGACATGCATAAATTAATGTAATTTTTGGAATTGTAAATATATATCATTATTCCTATACTAGGTTTAAAGCAGTCTTTATCACGTAACTCGAAGACATTCACTATTAACACTCTCTCCTCTCTCCTTCATTGAAATGCATTCTGAAAAGTTTGAGTAACAGTTTCTTAAAAAATTGTTTAAATTCTTTTTTCAGTAGTAGAAATAAACAACAAATCACTTGACATGATCTTAAACCAAAAGAATTCAACTTGGAAATTATGTTAAAAAAACATTCAATGTTTTCTGGGTTTTTTGCCTCACATATATCATCAAGGCATAGTGTGAAGAAAATGTATCAAGAATTAATAAATTGATAGGTTCATTGTCACAAATCTTTTTACAGGCTGCTTAGATAAATATCCTCATATGTAGGAGGGTGAACTCTGTAAAATGCACTTTCCCCCTTTCTGTTTTTCTCTTTCTTCCCTCTTAATCTTAACAAGCATTAGTCCTCTATATTTGTGCTTCATTGTGACAATATTTGTATGGATTTATATGCTTCATAGTCTTGTCTAAGCTGTGGGTATATCTTGACTATGTTTTGCTATATACAATTTAATTTAATCCTTTTTGCATGAAAAGAATATTCATAAAGTTAATTAAAAGGTTGTATACAATCTTCTTGATATAGTATTGACGACACTTTTCCTTAGCTCTTCTCATTGATTTTTAAAATTTTTTTATCTTTCTCCCAATCTTGTTGACTTAAGAGCATCTTTTAATCGTTGCAGTTGCTATTAAAGATATCTTGCTCAAAAGGAACATCAAATAAATTGAGGGAATTTATAATTACATAATCTACTCCAGTAATTACTGGTTTCCAAGTATAAATATAGGTTACAGGTTTTTAAGATAATTTGAGGCTTCAGTTCCTTATTTTTGTTTTATGATTTGATAAAAAAAATTCTTTCAATCATGTTCTTTTTTTTTAATCTTCAGAAATTTGACCATTAGCGGCAATAGGGCACTGCTTTGATTTAACTGCACTTATTCTTGATATTTGACCAGGGGTGAAAGATTGCCAGAAATTCTAGCACTGGAACAAGGATCTTTTAGGTTTTTTTGGTTTTTTTTAATTTTAAACTGCTGATATTGCCATTATTCATAAGATGCAATGAATTGGACTTCTTCCTGTCAGCAAAATCATTGTAATAGGTCCTTGCCTTAAAACGAAATAGATTTAAGCAGTAAAGGACTGCATCAGCAAGGTAAAACTTTTCCCAATTAAATGAATAAAGATAAAAATGGGTTTATAGTCCATATCTCTGCTTAATTGCAGACCCACAGCAATTAGAAGTGATGACATACAAGTTTGAAAGTCCAGAAATCATTGAACTCTTCTATTTACAGTGCCAAAGATTCATTATACACCATAAAAAATAGACTACCCTCATATGCATGAGTAGACAATTTATCACCATCCAAAACTTCTACTAAGAAAGTCCAATTTCTCTTCCCAGATTTATAGCAGAGGCACGAGGCATCAAACATCAGAAAAAATACTGATTAGTGCATGCACTTAACCTACTGTTCATTCCATTAACGCACTAAACAGCATGAAAAAACATACAATTGATTTTTCATTGGATTACTGAGACATAACTAGCTCAGTATAATAATACTGTATTGTGATATCCTTTCTTTCAGAGAGAGGGTAAGAGAGATTGTGCGTAAGCTTAGGCGATTGTATGCATTTATTTTTCTTTAAGGTGAGGCGTGTATGACTATACTTTTTTATATACATAAGATAAGGATAGTACTGGTGATCTGATACATTTTCTGGCAATTTTTACCCCTGGTTGGATAGAATATGATGTATCTTTGTTTAATCAACCTAAGTCATATTTTCCTCTCACCAAATTCTTGTTTTTTCGCAACATGTTTACAACTAAAATTGATATCTAGGAAGTCTAGAAAAGAAAAAAATAACAATCAATCATTACTGTCCATCTTTCAGGAATGAGAGGACAAGTATTAGAAATACCATAAAGTGCAAAGCGCAATATCAGTCCATTCTGTGTTGTATTGTTTTAAAAAGACATTCAAGCAGTGAATAAGATTTGTTCTGATGTTTCTTATTACTTAAAACCATTTTCCAAATGATGAACCACTGAGACTTATTTGTGGTCAAATTATCATTCTGTCAGTGTCAGGCTGACCATCATATATTTTTCTTTTTTTAGTTTTCATTTCCGTAATAATAGTAATAGATACATATTTTTCAAGCAGATAATCCGAACTTTGTATGGTGGTCATGAAAACATTTACATGATTTCTAAAGCAACCCTCAATTTTGAGTATAAATGATACTCTATGGCCAATTTTAGATGTTGGGCTCTATTTATGTCTTTACACCAACTTATATTTCTCCATTATATTTTTGTTTAAAAGCAGATAAAAGTAACATACATGTATTTCTTATTGCATTCAATTTTCACATTTGGATCCAGAATTCCACCAGCACTAGTTAAAAAATTAGCACAATCTGGAATGATAAGGTACAAAAATATCTGCAATCGAAATAAATACAACCATTAAAAAGAAACCGATTAACCCTATGATATACATTTTTAGAATCAATTGTATTGATTACGTCACTTTGATTCTCTTGGTTACATAGAAGGCTGTTTTTGTTTAATTAACACATGACTGTTTACTGCTATTGATCAGTTAAAATCAAGAATAATCTTTTGTAAAGGGCTCAAAAGGGATGAAAGCTTTGTAAATAATTAGCATTAAAGGTGCATTTATCTCATGTATTTCATTTATCCAGTATGCTATGTTATAAATTCTTGAAGATTAACAATGCAAATTTAATAATGACTCTCTCAAGGTGTTAGAATCTTTCTACCCCAATCTCCCCAAAGGAAATTAACACTGTACAGGGATGGTTGGTCGTGATCAGGGTTTTCAAAGGCAGATGTTAGATAACATGTTATTGACTTGCCTGCAACCTATATTCAATTTTATCCCATCTCAAATTTCTCGTGGCCACAATTTCAGAATGTCAAAGTGCTAGTTTTACTTAGTTCTACTATTTCTGAGCACTTGAAATCAATAAATGGTTCTAAATAATATAATCTTGACCAGTGCCCCCCAGTGTCACAGAGAGTCAATATTATATTATTGAGCCTGTGTCTCACTTTAGCAACTCTGATAGTACATAAGGCCATGGTAATAATGGTAGCTTCTACATTGCATTTTCAAAAGCTAAAAAAAAAATCAGACTGATATTATCAATGCAACATTTAGTTTTGCATTGTGTCGTATTAAAACACCTTTGATAACGTCTTACGATGTAGCTTAAAAGGATTTTTAGAATGCATGTTTTTTGGGGAGGGGAGTTGGTATTTTATTTTTCTTGGAAGCGTCGAACATTGTTTAAGATAATTTAGCAAGAAAATGAAGCCATCACTGTCTGCTTAATTTTAAGATTTGAAAATATTGAGCATTACCAGACCAGACGTACCTTAGTGACATAAATTTTAATTTCTTTCAAAATTTTGAAGCTACCTCTACCACCTGAAATCATATTTAAATTTGTTTTCAATTTAGATCTCCAGTGAAAGGAAACTAACAATTTTTACTGGATTACTTTTTCTTTGAAAATGAAATATCACTATGTCAGTACAAATCATATGAGAAATAATTGTTAAATGTTTCAATCACGGCTCTGTTTATTTTTGGAGAAAATTATCCATCTTGCATTTTCTTTTAAATGTATTTTGTCCAAACATATTTCAAAGTGAAAGATTCACAGATTATGATATTGGTGCACGCACGTTTGCTGTTCCCAAGAGAGTCATTTGAACATTTGAAGCTAAAACGTCTTATTCTTCTACCCAATGATATGATTCATGTCTTATCATTTCTCGTTTTCAAATTGAGATGAATTGTAGAAACAACAAAACTAATTTGAATAGAAAGAGCTTAGTGTCGCATCTTAATTCTTCCTGATGGAAAATAATGCAACAATAATTTCATCTCCCCTCCCCTCGTTTTTTTCTTTTTCTTTGTTGTTGGACACTTCAATTTGTATAATTAATATTGTATTCTTTGGGCATGCATTAATTTTGATGTGCAGAAGTTGGTCGTTCATGAGTAATATTATTAGTATGATCTGCTAAATATATTTTATTTCCCCCCTGTTTCTCCTCCCCCCCCTATGATGAATCAAACTGTAACAATAGTGTTTTCAATCTTTCACATGGTTGGTGGATTCTTGGTCCCCCTGCTCAGACAATCTTAAACAATAAAACAGTTATAATTATCATCCATTCTAGGCAACATTTTTAATAAATGACTCAAAATACTAGTATCTTGGGAATGAAATGGGTTAAAAATAAGTTAAAATTTTTGTAAAGACATTATTAATCTGCTATCAAATTTGAGCAGATTTTCACAGCAACTCCCTCTAGATATTAATGTCACAGGAAGAGAACGAAACACTATTGTTCTGTTATAACTTTGTATTACTCTATTATTATTATTATTATTATTATCACTATCTTCTATAATTGTGGTGATGTAGTCTTGTTTTTCATAATTAATCGTAAGGAAATTTTTGAGAAACACACACAAAAAAATACGATTTTAGAAGGTTAGTAAATTTGTCCTTTGATGGTGTGAGTAAAGCGAAGGTTATATGATTAAAATAAATGTTGTAATAAACCAATTTATTTGAGTTTTTGTCTCTTTCATTTCCTGATGTTGTTGAGAAAGGATGTCTCCCTTGCTAGGATGTCATATGATCAAAATTAAATAGTAAATCTACCTTATGACTTCAGAGACACTCCGTTGTCATCATGTCCCCATTCTTCTTCCAAAAAGGGCTTGAGATAGACTGGATGTGCCGACTGAAAAATGGGTGACAAATGTTACACCTGCTCCGTGTCATGCCTTTTTTTTTTACATTCTAGAATGAAATCAATACCTGGGTGCAACAAAATATAATAACTCCAAGTTGCAAATTGGCACTCGTTGAATTGTTGCACCCAAGTATTGAAATATGGTGGCCTATATTCCCATATGCTGATTTTGAATTGTACAAAAGAGATGCAAGGATATCGGGTTCATCTAAAGAGAACAGACAGTGAGTTACACCAAATTGGAGATGACATTTGAAATTAATGTTAAGGGAAGTGGCATATATTCATGTTGAACTCTACGCTACAATAAAGGACCTTTACATCATATTCCATTGTACATTATTAATATAGTGGCAGCTGCTGTAGGTTGGATTATAGTTATAGCATTATCTGTTTCATCACAATTATTCACTGTCCATAAAGCAAAAATAAATACTACTCATGGTCTTTCAAGATATCTTCAATCCCCCATCACCAACTGGTGAATTGATTATTATACAGATTACAAATATTAATATATATTTACATACCTCCTCTCCCCTCCCTCAAACCATTCCTATCAGTTAAGTTGGTCAAAAATGTGCGCAAGGCGCATATCTCTTTGACTTTGATGCCCCAATCATCACCCTCACCCCCAAAAAGGTAACTTAAAATTGATTGAAAGATCAATACAATTTCAAGAATTGCAATAAGTCTTGTCATTTTGAATAAATTGGCAAATGGGTGATGACCCCATCACACCAGTGCCGATCAATGGAATATATTAGAAGTGACAGTCTGTTGAGAAATTCCTGTACTGTACTGTATTTTTAAATGACTGTTGATGGAGTATGTATTAATGCTATTTTGAGGATGGTTGATTCCGTTCCCTGGTGGTTCTTTGGGCGTTATTATTGTAAACACCATTCTGTTCTTGCTGTCTTTTTATATCACCTTATGGTGTATTGCTGCGAATATTTTAGCGCTTTATCTGAAAAAGCGATTTTATTACATAAATATTGTTTACCAAGATGTTTTCCTCTTGTTGACAAGAGGCTCCAACTTTAAATTGTTCATTATGTCTGTGACGCTTGTGGTGTTCTGGTAGTTGTTTGTTACAAATTGGGCTGCTATTCTTTGTACGCTTTCAAGAGTGAGTGTCATTCGCTTTAATGGGTTCCATGCCCCGCATGCATATTCCAGGATGGGGTCAAAGTTACATGTGATTCCAATAGCTATCAATAAAAACAACAGATGACATTATTCATTACTGAGCAGTGAGGGATGAAATTCAAGGCGAGAAGTTTCTAAGAGCCATTTTCATGTCATCCCCAACAACCAATCAGTGATCAGTTCATGGTTTTTATTATAAGATTGACTTTAGATGAAAACAGTCAAGGCAAATTAAATTAAATGAGGACGCGCAGGGCAATCGTGCGGACCAGAGTTGGGTATATCTTTGTCGAGGTCCCAAGCAAAAGAGTTGCTCTTTAAATCGATGGGTTCATATTCACTATTATCATCTGGGACTTTTGATATAATATCTTGTGAAGAAGAAAATAAGGAGGTTTTAGCCAAGGCTCCCTGTTCTCCTGATAACTTTATAATATTAAACTTGTTCTGTTGGTCAAAAATGTCCGCAAGGCGCGCATCTCTTTGATGCCATACTTTATCATCGAAATTAGCTCTTTTATCTTTGAATCTTTCGGAAATCGTCATTTTATCTCTTATATCTAAGACGCCGCGCAGTTCATAAACATTGTCTTTGATAACCATTGTTCTTTCTTAAAGAACAAGGATAATTTTGTGGTCAGCATTCATGTATTTACACAGTTCTTTAAAAAGGCTAGTTATTAGTGCTGAAGGATTAAAAAAATAAAATAAAGCCTTTATTGTCCTCTAGGGAACATTGTCTTTAGGCTTCTCTCAAGAAGCCTAGCGTCGACTGTGGGGGCAATTGGGGTATCTTGCCCAAGGAAAATACTAGATGCCAAAGTGGGGTGCGAACTCGGAACCTCCGTGTTACTGTGCAATGTCATTATCTACTTGGCCATCTAGCCCTCAGTACTCATTTTCCATCTGGGCGGGTGAGGAAAATGCGCATAAAGAGACTTTCCCAAGGTCTCAATGTCGGACCTGGCGCCAGCAGGAATCAAATTCACGACCTTTTGATCGAAAGCCGTTCTCGCTAACCACTCGACCATGACGCCACTTCTGAATAAAAATATTCACAAATTTGTTTACACAATAATTGAAGAAGAGCAGGAAGAGTCTCACTCGAGTCTTCCTGGCAGAGAACATCGGAGAATCATGCAATGGATGCCCTTGGTTTGAGGTGCCAGGTTCTTCACTTTTGACTAGAATCTTGACTTCTATCCTGCTTCGGTGCTCAATCCGCACAAAACCATCATACTAGAAAGCTCACACATCCCCTCCCACAAACACACCCCACATAAACTCACACAAACACATGATATGGCTTGCCCTACTGCTGTAGACTAAGGACACTTATTGAATTACCCAGTACTCAGGTGCTTAGACTGGGGATGCTACATACATAATGTGTATACACTCACTTTCCCGCTCTTGCAGACCCACCATACTAATACAGACAATTCAATAAAGCAGGTCTTCCTATTAACTGTGACGGTCATGATATTGAAGGATAAGAACAACTTCATTAGTTAGAGTTAGAGACATTGACATTTTTGAAAAATCTAAATTTTAATTCAGATATCAATATTGGTATAGAGGCAATTCTTAAAAAGGCCTTGCAACCCCCCTAG
>JASKDV010182493.1:0-12367 GCA_032466395.1 Aegires albopunctatus
GATCTACGACTACGATGGTCAGCGCCATCTTCAGCAATCACTTCCTTCGAGCGAGAACAATGATAGCTCAGTTTGCTGCCACACGCCGCAAGCCGCAAGCCGCAAGCCGCAAGCCGCAAGAATCAAATCAAATCTTATTTCTCTTCAGTCATTCTAAGAAGAAGAAGTCAACAATAAAGGAGAGAATAGCAGAGAGAATGCTAATGTTAATATAAAAAAAAAATTGGGAAAATTTTGTCTCGATCTATCTAGATCTAGACGTAGATCTACTTGCTGATCTGGATTCTAGATCTAGATTCTAGATAGATCTAGATATCAAGCCTAATCTAATTTAGGCTAATATCTATATTTCTCATATATTTGTATGCGGAATCCAGCTTGGTTGACATTTAGGGAGTTGGTGTGTACAAGCCACCAATATAATCGGGCATTTACCATTCTCTCTGCTAGTATATGATATAATTCTAAGATATAATGTAGACGTGGAAAGAAATTATAAGATAATACAAGACAAGATGAGATTAAAATAAATTAAAATATAACATTGATTTCCCATAAATGGTTAAATCTTTCTAAATTCCAATGGCATATTTCAAAGTAATTAAAAATAAAGGCAATAATAATAAACGAACCACACACTCTGCAGTTACTTCAGTTAGCACAATTCTCATATCTCCTCCTTTCATTCGCACAGATTTATGGCCTTGTGCTCCCTAGTCATCCGACTGGGATGCTTAGCATCTTCTGATAATAATATGCTCTTTGATGGTATTTTCCGCCTTCGGCGGTAGGGTTTTGTGTTCTTTGATTTTGATAAATCGTTGTTGAGTACATGTACTATTGGGAGTGTCATAACGGAGTGTCCGAGGAAATAGGAAATAGAATTTCATCGCCTTCCTGACGGGTGTATTTTCATATCTTTTCGATATAAGACATCATTAATGAATCAAGAAGATAATCACATAAAGTTCAATGTCTAAGTTTAGATGAACATTTGAATCAAGCATTATAGGTGTTAAACTTTGACGTCATTCTCACCTTTGCTTGATGATTTAGAACGCCCCGCCTCCTCATAGGTCACATCTGAAATATTTTTAAAGTAAAACTCAATGTCTTTTCGCTCTTACAAATGATGCTCGGGGTAAAAGGTAATTGATAAATACTTTGACATACATAATTCATATGTTGCTCAATAAATAACTTTACTTTTAACGCAAAAGCAACATGAAGAAGAATATAAAGGTATTGAATCCGATTACTTCCTTTCTTTTTAAGTTGCCAAATTAACACTGTGATCCTCTAGTTCATTTACAGAATACATGTATTTTGAATGTGGTCAAAGTAAGAGAAAGAACAAGACTACGTAATTTGACTCGGCGAGAAACGAAACTCGAATCAAGACAGAGTTGGTCTCGATGGTCGGTACTCAAAATGCTGACTCTGTAACGTATTACACATAACGCATAAGAAGTAAGTTAAAGCTGCGGAATGTGGTTCCTGAAACAAGTAAATGTTGAGGGTATCCTGGACTGTTACGGAAAAACAAACAAAGAGGTTATGACCAAAACAGAATAATAAAGAACATTAATACAAAAAATAATAAAAAGGAAGGATACAATTTTTGGATATGCAATGAGAAGAGAAGGGTTGGAAACCTCAAAGAATAATTTTCAAAGAATAAAAATGCAAGAAGTAAAGAGAGCACTTGGTAGACAAAGGAAGAAGATCATTGACAGCCTAACGAAATGGATTGGAAAAGAACCCAACGATGGAACCATCAGTGCAATAAGACATCGCGATGAGCGTAGAGGCATGATAGACAACGTCTACGAGCATGTCACGGAATGAATGAATAAATAGGAAATCGTAGACTGTAGCAGATCGATAGATCTATTCTAGTACTAAGAAGTGTAACTTGCTTACCATTAACACTCACACCTGGCTGAGTTCCTGATCCGGACATGGTTGTCAATTATCTTGCATGACCTGCACTGTAATTGATAATAAAAACAGTATGGAACGTCCGGGTATAGTCGAAGAAAATATAAGTATGAGGTCAGTACTCGTCTAGGACAAGGTCTAGTTGATATAATAAATAATGTGTCATGTCCTGAGGCACTGAGGCACTGAGGCACACCTAGAAGAAGGTTAGTTTCCTGGGATTGAGTGTTGAAAATATAAAATATAAATAATGTGATAGTGAGTCATGAGTAATATGTTAGAGGGGTGGTGCTGAGATATAGATATTATAGGAGAATAAAGAATAAGGGTGTTTTTTAGCTCTGGGGGACGAAACAACAACACCCAATAAGGATATAATCAATCGCTCTAATTCAATACTCAATTTTACAGATCATAAATGGATAACGTTATTTTAGACTGGGAATCAGAAACAAATAGAATGAATTCAAATATTCTGCCTCAATCTATAAGAGGGTTGATTGTTGAAAAGTCGGGTTGTGGGAAAACAAATCTATTATTAAAATTATAATTAGTACCAGATATGCTTGATTATAATAATCTATTCGTGTATCGGAAAAGCTTATTTCAACTTAAATATAAAATCATGAAATGTGGATTTGACAATAATTTAGATAAACAAACAATAGTAAATCTATTTAATAACAGACATTATATAATACAAAAAGACTATTCACCTTATGAAATAGTTATAGATATTGGAAAAAACATTAAAAAATGATACTCCTACTAAATGTCAATATTTTGAAAACAATGAAGATATAATGGATCCTAAAGATTTAAAATCAACTAAGAAAAACTTAATGATTTTTGATGATGTTCTACTAGAGAAACAAAATAAGTGTAACGATTATTATACATTCAAATGTTGATTGTTTTTATCTTTCACAAAATTTTAATTACTTCAGATTACCAAGACAAACGATAAGAGAAAATAATAATTTTATATGTTTGTTTAAACAAGACAATAAGAATATCCAGCATATATATAACGATCATGTTTCACACGATATGTCCTATGAGAAGTTTAAAAGTTTATGTAATATATGTTGGTAAAAACCATATGATTTTTTAACTATTGATAGTTCATCTGATATAAATAATGGAAAATATAGGCTAAATATTGACGCATTTTATTTCCCTTAAAATGGATGAATTAATTAAATTAACAAAAAAGAATAATGAATTACTCGAAGAAACAAATAGACATAAAGACCACTTTGATATTATCGTTAAAAAGAATAAAACAGATTTTAATACAGTATTTAATCCACCACTATATTTAAATTCAAAAAGAGGATATGAAATTGCTCTGGTAGATCTTGAAACGTATTACTCATTCTATAACATAACAGAAAAAATAAATAAATTATTGAATATATATCTCCTAACTCCCAAGATAAAACAATTACTATTCCACCAAGATCATATGAAATGAAAGGTTTGAATGATGCAGTAAAGATACAGTTACAAAAAAATGGTGATAATAATGCAATTCAATTCTATCCTAACTCAAATACATTTAAATCTATGCTTTTGGTAAAAAATGGTTATACAGTAAAGTCTACACATGAAAAAAGTATCAAAAAGTTATTAGGCTTCACTAAAAATACATACAATGCAGGATTCTGAAGAAATTGTTAAAATCATGTCTATCAATTCTATCTTTGTTCATATTAATGTTGTGAATGGATCTATTTCTAACGGTAGTCAATATCCTATTGTTTATTCTTTCTTTCCAAAAGTTTCACCAGATTATAAAATAATTAAAAAACCAATTAACCCTATCTATTTTCCTATCACTTTAAAAAGCATCAGAGATTTCAAAGTTAAAATAACTGATCACGAAAATAATCTTCTTAATAACAATGGAGAACAATTACCTATTAGATTTCATCTTCGTGAACGTTAACTAAAAAAAATGTCTATAAAAATGTCTGTAGATTTATTTGGAGAAAATAGAGAATATAGAGAATTAATAATGATTGATGATGACATAAGTTTACAAATCATAAGTAAATTAGAAGAACTATCAAAGAAAATCGATGCATTGAATAAACCCAAAATTATACGCGATAAAAATGACGAAAACAAATTACATCAACCAAATGTTAAACATCAATGATAATCAGAAAGAAAAAAATGAAAACAGCGATGAATACTAAATAACCTATTTCAATAAGAATAGATAATATTGGGAATGATAAGATTGCGTTAACAGAAGGTCAAATAAATGAAATAAATAAAGCGTTTAAACAAAATAAATCGGTTACTATTAAGCTTAGCAAAGCACAATTAAATTATAATAAAAATCATGTAGAAGTAGAAGGTGGTTTTCCTGGAGCGTTTTGCTTGGAAGGTTAGCACCATTAGCCGCTAGAGCTCTCTCTCCCTTCCATAGCAAAAAATCTCGGTATTGGCGCTCTAACAGGTGACGCATCATCCGCAGTAGGAATGTTAATGGGTAATGGAATGTATATGAAAAGAGGTGGAAATATTGTGAAAATAAAAGATCTTTATAATGGAAAAAGTTTAATGTTGAAACCACAAAATACAGATGAGTTTGAAACATTTGCAGATGGACTTTACATAAAGAACAATGATCAAATAAACGATGGCTCTGGTGTGTTTTACATAGCGTCTTAAAAGATATCCCATTGTTGAATATATTATTTTAAGAAGCAATATACCCAAGATTAGATAACAAAATAGAGCCTTCTGCTCCTGAAAATAATTATATTAATATAGAAAATGCTCACAACTACAGATTAGATCATATAGAACAAATCAGAACTTATTTAGAAAGAGATTCAGAAACTTGAAGATCGCTAAGCAAAAAATATTCTAAAATTACTACAGGTTTACACTATACAAATTATAGCCTGAATAGTATTTCTGCAGCATTAGGAATCGCCTCTGTTTCAACTTTACCAACAATAACATTAATTCCTTTATCTATTGCATTAGGTGGTGTTTCTATTGGTACATCCAGTCTGTCTATTTTACTTTCAAAGTTGAAAAAAAAATTGTATATAAAGAAACAAAACACAGAGACATTTATAATCTCAGTGAAGATAAAAATCAAATCTTATAAATTCTCTTATCTCAAAAGCGTTGAATGATGGGAAAATATCTGATGAAGAATTTGATATAATTTTAAAAGAGGAAAAACATTACAGATTGCATAAAGAAGATGAAAATATAAGCAAAAAAAATAAAATATGAACAAACAGATAACAAAAAAACATTCAGATAAAGTTTTCTATTTTTGTTTGATACCCAGATACCCTATACCACTACAACCCTACTCTACTAGTAAAAACATTAAATTGAGAAACAATAGACAATAGAAACAATAAACAATAGAAGCAATTAAAACAATAGAAGCAATTAAAACAATAGACAATAGAAACAATAGACAATAGAAAGGGGTGGGAACCAATCATTATTTTTTTTTTCCAGTTGGTCAGTTGATTGTTCAAAGCAACCACCACAAACAATTAGCGATACTCTGATTTATTATAACGGAGAGGGTCAACGATATTTGATTTTAAAAATCCAAATAAGAAATGAAGGACCCAAGATTAACTTGTTTTGATCTGTGCCATAACAACTATCACGTGACAAAATTCAAACATTTTATTGGGTAAAAACGACTTGTCGACGAGGAATGTTTGTGAAATCACGCCTTGGTAACAAAATGCTTCAACGTGTCTTGTAAATCGATGTTTCTATTCATCTTTTGTGTTGCAATTCTATTTAACTTTGAAATCCAAAAGTGTCTGAGTGTAAGTAAAAATCAATACACGGCGAGAGCTATATTAAAAACTAGCAGAGTACCCGGCGATGCCCGGGAAAGAGGAAAAAAATAACTTATTTGTAAGTTGTAAGTGATTTTTTTGTTGCTACTGAACCAGTGTCCCCCAAGTGAACCACGAGTGGCCTCCATATGAACCAGATCAGATGGTACAATGGTGTCATCTATAAGTTACAATTAGGCCTGGTTCGAATGCAGATAACACATGGTTCGGTTGGGTGACACTGGTTCAGATGGGGGCCGAACTCAATTGAAGAGGATTTTCTTAATTAAGTACACATTATAAATGGGAATGAATTCTTTTGAACCTGGCAAACTGGAAAAAAACTCTAAGATATGGTCACCCTTCTGTATCTAGATATATGCGTACTCTCTAATAAACGGAAGTAAGACCAATAATCATAACAATGGGTTTTTAATTGGATTGGATTCGACAAAGGTCTACGAATTATTTTCGTTTTCAATGGCTAGACGTATAGAGTAAGGCGGATAAATCAAAGGCAATAATGTCAATTCAATGAGCTTAAAACCACCCCCAGTTCATTCTGTAATGTATGAAAGTATAGTTAAAGTAACATTATGCATGTCCACTATTTTGATGTATTAACTAACTACATTGCTTTGATGTTATTGTTTTTGGTGACTTCCTGTTCCTGTTAGTAGTTTTCAGTTGAATAAAGTTGCAGCCATGCACAAGATCACACTTGTGTGTTGAGTTAGTAATTTCAATCCTTTACACATTCCAATTGATCATGGAAATATAAGAACACTGTGTGTCCAGCGGTTTAGAAGATTAGCGGCAACACACACACACACACACACACACACACACATACACACACACATACACACACCCACACACCACATACAAGAAGTGGGATTTATATATATATAGATGTTACAAACAAATAATTACGGAATATTATAAATTGTCTCTTCTTTAATATAGGTCAATGCGAGTCTCTTTTTCTCTGCTAATTTAGAGTTGAAACACAATATTGATTAATAAGCATCATTTTATTGGCTCATTAACTACATGAATCAAAGAAGTATTCAAAGTCTATTATTATTTTACCCTAATAAATTTCTTGGTCCTTTCTTTGAATCTATTAATATCACCATTACATTCTTGACATTCCATCTACTCATCGATCCAACGAGGTGTAACCGACTCGAAATTTTTAATGTAATTTTCATACCAAAATGAAAACCTGACTGACATTTTTATAACACAAAGGACCTTCAATAATAAAATTGCTTCTCTCTTTTTTTCTACCTGTGCAGGACTCCATAAATGACTGAAGGGTTTACTCGTACATACTATAGCATGCCTAACGCTTTCCAGGTATGGTCAAATCTGACTAATGGTGAAGAAATTGATTTGATTTGATTTGATCGATGACGTTTTATGGCATGGCGGTGCGGTCTTTTTCTTTGTTGTTGTTGTTGTTGTTGTTGTTGTTGTTGTAATTATTATTTTTTTTACATTTGGTTTTGTTTCATTTTGTGTTTGTGTATGTGCGTGTGTTGTTATTATTTTTGTTTTGTTGTTGTTGTTGTTGTTGTTGTTGTTGTTTTCCTATTAAACCCATTTGTTAATTTTTTAAAATATACGATTTTGATGGAATGAAAGGATATAGATCTAGATAAAGTTAAAAAGACAACGAATGATAATCGAAGTTAGATTTGATTTACTTGCTAGCATCTGATGGCCACGATGGGAGAAATACATTTCAACAGAAATGACACTGGAGTTTCTGCCCTTCACCAACATTCGGCATACCATTATCAACATCAACGCCATCGTCACCAAAGCTATGATTTGTTTTTATTAATAACTACCACCATCATCATTGCCATCACCATCTTCACCATTATATGCATGACCACCACCATCATCATTATCATCAACATCCTCTTCATCATCATCACCATCGTCGTCATCAACATCAACATCTTCATCATTATCATTACCATCATCATAATCACTATTATCATCAATCTTCATCGTCATCATATTCATCACCATCATCACCATCATATTTATCATCAGCGTCGACATCATCATCATTATCTTTATTGTCATACATTTGCTGTTTCCCGTTAAATCATCCCAAATGAAAACACTGTCAAAACCAAACTTTCTGCTCCAGTTCCGTCACATGTCAAAACTGAATAATTACGTTGCTTTGAAAGGTAAAAGTGCATTTGGGTTTTGTGATGCATGACTTCACATGTATACAGGCAACAGCACACTTGAATGGATCTGCATGGAATAGATTGGCGCAATGCGGATGTGGTGACAGCAACAACAACAATAGCAGCAGCAACAACATCCAAAACATCAGAAACAAACCATGAGCAACAACAACAACTGCAAAAACAGCAACAAAAATAACAAAAACAACAACAGCAATAACGAAAACATTAGCAGCGGCCACAGTAACAACAGATTTCAACGACTTTGATTGCAAGACAACAGAGGCAATGTTGGAGTTAAGAATCATCATCACCTCCTTTCACCCCTGTCAGAGTATAGGCCACGTACAAGCGAATTCCATCTATTTATATCTTGGGCTATCTTTTCAAGCTTGCTCCACGTGAGATCACTTTCCATGTCATTGTATCCCGTGGCCTACCCCTGCCTCGCGTTCCTTGTAGATTCCATTTTGATGATTGTTTGGTGATATTGTTACTTCGCTTCCTATCCATCGCCACCTTCTTCTATCGGTTTCTGTCCTGTTATTTCAGAAGATCCTCATTTCTGACTTTGTCTTACCATTTGATTTTCAAGATACTTCTCATGTACTTGTTGATGAAGGTTTGGATTTTTTTCAATACCATTTTTATGGTCATCCACGTTTCACACCCATAGAGAAGAACTGACTTAACGCTTGAGTTAAATCAAAGCCTCGAAGCTTGTGATCTGCTGGGAGATAAGACTAGCTAAACTAATTAACAATGCAAACATATTCACTTTGGTTGAATTTCAAATGTTTCGTTCTCAGTCATTTCAACATTATAATGTTATACACGTACTGTTATAACTAAGACGAAATTATAAACTAAGCCTATTGTATTCTTTTAACCTGCTATGGAGGATCATTTCTTGTATCTCTGAGTATGAGTGAGTGTAAAAAAGAAATTGTACAGATTTCTGACGAAGCGTTAATAGCAGAACAAGAAAACAACCATTGTATCTTTATTTTCTGATGCTGTAAAACTCAGTTTATGTTTCGAAAAAGACAACAATGAAATTATTAATCATCTAAATAAAATCGCAAAAAGACAAACAAACGGACTTATAATACTTATCATTGAAAATACTTTGCACAAATTACATAACAAAACAAACAAACGATAACAACTGAAATTAAAGACATTTTTGAGATTTAAACTCCAACGCCCTAAAGAGTTATAGTTCCGCCACTGCATGGTTTCGACAAATTTAAGAAGTCCTGATCAAATCGCTATGACGTTTGCAATTTACTGAAGTTCGGGTTCAATGATTCTAGATCTAGATCTACCCAAACAACTATTGTAAACGAAATCTATTACGTCACTTATGGCATGCGCATGGCACCTATATTTTTATTTTCATTGTGTAATAATGTCTACGAGCGTGACATGTTAACACGCAAGAGGTGTCAATAATATAACCTTAATCAATGCATTTTCATGATAAAAATCAATGTCAAAATATTATGAGCTATTTATAGTAATGCATGAAATAGACCTACTTATTTTCGGGAGAATATGTTTTTTAAATAAAATCACGTATATTCTCGTATAAGAATAAGTAAATAAATGAGTAAGCTTTAGTTAGGATATCGTAGATATAAAGTTTTATTTGGTTATTGATGACAGAGTGATCAAAGAGTCATTAGTACTGCATCCTGGGTGTCTTGTTTCCAAGCCCTGCTTCGACATAATCCGTTATTTACCAAAATTGCTTTGTTGCCTCGTTTTTTGTTTTGTTTGTGTTTTTTATTTTGTTGTTGTTGTTTTGGTTTGTTTTGTTTTTGTTTTTTCTTTTTCTTTTTTTTTAAAATTTTTGTCTGGTTTTTTGTTTGCGTGTGTTTTTTGTAAATTTTCTTTTTTTTTGTTCTTTCTTTTGTGTGGGATGGGGGTTGGGGTGAGAGAGTGTGTGTGTGTGGGAGGGGGGAGAGGGGGGGGGGATTTGATGCCACTTCTTTTGCGAACGCCATGCAGGGAACAATCCTACCAGCTAGCCGGGAACCAGGTTTACAGTACTACATGTAATATGAAATCCCCAAATCGTGAGAATCCACCAAGGAGGTCAATGGATTTCGTAGCTTGCAGTTTATTTCATTTGTTCTTCTCCGTGGCGCTATAGGGCAAATTGACGACAGGCTTGTCCCAAACTTTCTCTGAAATAGAATCAAAATGCCGTCATAGTATTTTGCAGCGTCTTTTTCTTAAATATTATTCATATTAAATGTTTCGCGGGTTGTCCATTTCACATAATATGTTTCTTGGTTTCTTTTTCGTAATTTTGTTTCGTTTAACATTTGTTGTTGTGTTTTACCTGGAAGCTCAACGTTTCGTTTATCCTTTCTATAATTTAACGATATGACGATGTGTTGTCTGAAATTGATGCTTGAAGAAAAATATAACTTGAAAGTTTTCTATCCATGTTAAATTTACGCATATGTCCATGAAATCCAGCCCAATGTGAGAAGGAAAAAACAAACAATTAAAAAAAAAAGACAAAAAAACAAAAAACAAAACAAAAAACAACAACAACAACAACAAAACAACGGGCATCAGTCTTCATTTGTATCATCGAAACATGGATTGGTGAAATCATGCCATTAACTAAAAACCAGTCTATCACTGGCAAATTCATCCGAAACCCATTTTCACTCTTAGATTTGGGCAATGGCGTCAGGTGGGGTGGGACCTCGGGGCTTCAGCTCCAACCCAATATTCTACTGTGCTTTATTGTCTTTATTATGAGTCAATCATGTACTGTACAAGAATAATAGGTAAACAATCAATTAGCCCCAGTCTCAACTTCACCCACATGACGCCACTGGATTTGGGAAGAGGGAGAAAGGAGAAATGTAAAGCAGTTCCCATAGACTAAAACTCAGATCGTGACAACAGGATTCGAAACAATGACGTCATTGTTTCCCAGAAATCTAACGAAACAATGACGTCATTGTTTCCCAGAAATCTAACGATTTGATGAATAAGAACAATTATTATATCAACAAAGAGAGAAAGAATCGAATGCTGTCTCGGTTTCTTTGCTGTAAAGACTACTTTTTACAGGCATTTCTCGTCTCCTTCCTTTTTCCTTGGCGATCCATTTTGGAATCCGCTCGTAGTGAGAGAACAAATCTTACTAATACATGTAATAATATCTTCTAAGGCGAAAGAAAATGCCATAGTAGGCCTATCGTGTGTACGGTACAAATCGTGTGGTACAATTTTCCATTTCCATTTCAATACAGGTAAAACTTTATTCTTCAAAAAAGAAAAAAAAAGAAAAAAGAAAAAGAAAAGAAAAGAAAAGAATACGAAAAGAAAACAGAAAAAAAGGCAATGACCACAACAGTCATTTAATATAGGCTACATGTCTATTAAAATAAATCATAGAGAATTTTTTTTTTTTAGATATATTAAATTGTTGCACATTAAACTACCCATAATTAAAGTATTGTTGCTCATCCTCACTATTGCACTCTACAAGAAAAGAAAAAAAGAAGAAAAGAACAAAGAACCTAAAACGTTTACACAATTTGAAAACTTTTAGCTTACTATTAATTGTTTGCCTTAAAGAGCAATAATATGTGCAGCGGCGTCGTGGGGAGGGGCTTCAAAATTCTACTGTGCTTTATGACTTTTTATGAGCGAATCATGTTCTGTATAAGAATAATAAGTGAGCAAGCAATCTTGTATTCAATCCTCTTGGCCACGGATAGCCAACGTAGCCACAGCAGGACTGGTGTTATATGATCATGTTTTCTGTATACGAATAATAGGGAAACTATCAAATAGCCCCCGTCTCAACTTTACCCACGTGACGCCACTGAATATGTGATAGGTATTGTAAAATCATTCAGTCGCCATAGCGACCTTCAAGCCGATTGATGAATGGAAGATTTCCCAGGGTGTCATTTGTATGCCAGTCGTGTTTTAGCTTCGAAGCTAAAGACCATTTGACAAGTGTCATGTTATTTCAACCACTCACATCACAAATTATATTGGCTTGACCTCCATAATGACTTTACTAATAGCATCACAATGGAAATCACTCGCTGAACCTTGCAATATATTTTGACCATCGTTAATAATTGGAATGATAAAAGTACAAGTAATTTAATTGCGAAAAGAAAATTCTTTTGAAAACTATGAACAGACACTCAAAGGATCTCTTTTTATTGAGAAGACGAAAAATATTTGTTCGTAAGACTAAGAATTAGAAACTGGACCCAGGAATACAACAGAAGTCACGCATAAATCATGTTGTTGGAGAGAGAGAGAGAGAGAGAGAGAGAGAGAGAGAGAGAGAGAGAGAGAGAGAGAGAGAGAGAGAGAGAG
>JASKDV010182504.1:0-21638 GCA_032466395.1 Aegires albopunctatus
GAAACAGCCATAGATGAACCAGTGTCTGTCAAGAAAACTGAAACAGCCATAGATGAACCAGTGTCTGTCAAGAAAACTGAAACAGCCATAGATGAACCAGTGTCTGTCAAGAAAACTGAAACAGCCATAGATGAACCAGTGTCTGTCAAGAAAACTGAAACAGCCATAGATGAACCAGTGTCTGTCAAGAAAACGAAAATAGTCATAGATGAAATAGTGTCTGTCAAGAAAACGAAAATAGCCATAGATGAACCAGTGTCTGTCAAGAAAACTGAAACAGCCATAAATGAACCAGTGTCTGTCAAGAAAACTGAAACAGCCATAGATGAACCAGTGTCTGTAAAGAAAACTGAAACAGCAATCAATGAACCAGTGTATGCTGATAAAACTGAAACAGCAATTGATGAACTAGTGTCTGCCAAGAAAATGAAAAGAGCTATTGATGAATTGGTGACTGCCAAGAAAATGAAGACAACCATAGATGAACCAGTGTCTGCTAAGAAAACAGAGACAACCATAGATGAACCAGTGTCTGCCAAGAAAACAGAGACAACCATAGATGAACCAGTGTCTGCTAAGAAAATGGAGACAACCATAGATGAACCAGTGTCTGCTAAGAAAACAGAGACAACTATAGATGAACCAGTGTCTGCCAAGAAAATGGAAACAACCATAGATGAACCAGTGTCTGCTAAGAAAATAGAGACAACCAAAGATGAACCAGTGTCTGCTAAGAAAATGGAGACAACCATAGATGAACCAGTGTCTGCCAAGAAAATGGAAACAATCATAGATGAACCAGTGTCTTCCAAGAAAATTAAAACGGCCAAAGATAAGCCATTGTTTTCCAAGAAATTTGCAAAGGCCATAGATGAACCAGTGTCTGAGACAACAACAGATGAACCAATGCCTGTTGAGATTGTTCAAATTGAGCCAGTGCTAGCAAAGGAAGTTGCCATCAACAACCCAGTTTTCCCTCTCAAAGTAGAAACAAATTTAAGTGATCAAGAGCCATTTCTTCAGACCGATCCTCTTGCTGACATGATCCTTTCAGGGACACCCTCTTACAATTCTATAATCTCCCCAGAAGCCGGAAATTCGCTTCAATTCTCACCAGTATATGTTGGATATGATTACTCTCCCCCAAGACATGGCCTTGAACCCTCTGTCAATCAAAACTTTGATAGTCAAGGAAGAGCTGGGAGAGCCTTGAAACATGACAATGCTGAAACAGTCAGAGACTCGCATCCTTACAAGGAATTAGCAACAAATATCAACGATTTAGTTCCATTTGAGCAAAATCAAAAAGCAGAAGAGCACCTTGAAACCTCCATTGATGATTCAGTTTCAGATGATCTTGCCTCCTTTTTCACTGAAAATGAACCTCATTATGATACGATCCAAAATGCTAGAGGAGCTGGGTTGAAGAAAAATAAACCACCACCAAGACAGGTTGAAACTACCATAGATGAACCCTTACCATCTAGAGAAGAAACAAAGACTGCAATTGATGAGTTTATATCATCGAGTAAAATACTTGAAACTTCCTTAGATGATTCTTTACCATCAAGTGTAAAACTTGAAACTACTGTTGACGACCCTGTACCATCAAGTTTAAAAATTGAAACTACTATTAATGATCCTATAACATCAAGTGGAAAACTTGAATCTGCTATAGATGATCCTATAACATCAAGTGAAAAACTTGAATCTACTATAGATGATCCTTTACCATCAAGTGGAAAACTTGAATCTACTATAGATGATCCTATAACATCAAGTGGAAAACTTGAATCTACTATAGATGATCCTTTACCATCAAGTGGAAAACTTAAAACTGGTATTGATGACCATTCACCATCAAGTGGAAATCTTGAAACTACCATTGACAACCCTATACCTTCAAGGGGAAATCTTGAAACTGCCATTGATGACTTTATCCCATCAAGTCTCAAAGAAAAAAAGAGGGATGATGACAGCTATTTGCCAATCATTAAAAAGATGACTACTATTGATTACTTGATAAAATCTCAAGAAGTAGAAACTATTGATGATATTCCCTCCTATAAATTAGGAGAAAATTTGATTGATGATCTTATTACTCCTAAAAAAGTCGAGACTGCTTTTTACGACACTGTTTCTGTCAACAATAAAGATCATTCTTATTTGGATAATATTGAGGCTTATTCAAACCTGGAGATTTCTTCAAAGGATAAAACCCATTCAGAATCTCTCAAAAGTCCAAATGATCTTCATCAATCACAGATGGAAAATCAGTTCCAACCTCTTCATGAAAGTACCAAGAACAAAAACCAAAATCAACCATCTTTGGTACGATCCAATTCTTTGGGTCCCCATGATAGAGATGAGGATGAATATCAAGTACAAATGCAAAACTTCAACTCCTCCAAATCAATCCTTGATGAACTTAATTTAGAGAAGCACAATGAGTTGATGGAGCTCTCTAGTGCAAAGAGTTTCTTTACTCCAGTCATTGCAGCATATCCTGTGACTGGAACCTATAGTCCAACAGAACCATTACCTCCACTTCCTGATATTATGGATGTACCAAGTATATCAGATGAAGAAAATCTTGCTAAACAAGAAAGCAGAAATAGAAGTCAGAAACGTACAGTGCATGCCGTACCTCCACCACAAGTCCCTCAAGTCAAACCAAAATGGAAGCCAAAACAGCGGAGACAGAAGGGTGTGCCTCAAGACAAATCTTCTACAGAACAATCAGTAGCTGTAAGTCATGCTGAAACAATTAAGACTAAAGAAAGATTGCAAGAGACACAAAATCTAGAAATAGCTTCATCCTCCAAATCATCAAGAGGTTCAAATCATTATGAAAGGAGACCAGATGATAATGATAATGCTTCAATTCACCAAACTCGCGAAAAGTGGGCGCCAAGAAACAATAGAAAGGGAGAGCAGGATAGGAAAAGTGACTATGCAAAAAATCAAGACGATCTTTCCCGAAAGGGTAGAAATGTGGACAGACAAAGAGAATCAGATGGCAATATTGAACAAAACCTAAATGTTCAAGAAAAAGATTTGTATAAAAGAGAGAGAGGTGATAAGATATATGGGGTGAGAAATCAATTTGATGATGAAAAAAAGCGATATAATGAATGTGATGAGAGGCTCAGAAAAGACAAAACAAGTTATTCTTCAGATGATGAGAGTGACAAAAGAAGAGGGCAATATAGACAGGAAAAGAAGAGAGAGACGTATGATGAGGAGAGTGGGAAAAAAATTGAGCATTCAAGAAAGGAACACAGGAGAGATCCTTCTGATGAGAGAGACAAAAGAAGCGGGCACTATAGAAAGGATAATAAGAGAGATCCCTACGATGAGGAGAGGAACAAAAAAAGGGAACACTCTAGAAAGGAACATAGGAGAAATTCTAATGGTGAGAGAGATGAAAGAAGAGGGCTTTCCAGGAAGACTAATACGAGAGGTCCCTCTGATGATGAATACAGAAGGGAAAAGGACAAACAATCATTTTGGAAGAATGATTTGAAAGATACTTCAGATAATATGAGAAGTAATAGGGATGCAATGCCTCCAAGAAGACATGAAACTGGAGATGACGAAATGATGCAAGATAATTATCAAGAGTATTCCAATAAGCCCAAAAAAATATCCCCAGAGCCCGATAACAAAGACATTGGTCCAATTGATAAGTTTCTCAGGAGTCCACGTTATGAGATTGATGTTGAAAAGTCCCCTCGTCTTCAGCGACGTAGAGGAGGGGCTATTGCCAAAGAACCACAAGTCAAAAGATCAAGTAGTGAAAAGCCTCGACGAAATAAGTCAAAGGCAGGCTCCTCTATCAGCAGTGAATATCTACTTAAACCTGCAACTCTACCCAGATTTCACAGGTCCAGCACTTCGTTAGCATCTTCAATTGGATCAAGGCGGTCCAGAAATGGCAGTCCTAGGACATTTACATCTCCAGAGGATGTTCCTACAAAGCAGCAACTGAATCCCGGAACAGGAGAACCCTACAACTTTACTCATCCATTGATGTTATCCATGGAGAGTCTGTACTCTGGAAGTAACGTCAGTCTTAGAATGTTGAGAGCCAAATCTGAATTGTCGCTTTACAGAGATAGAAGTCGGGATGCATCTGTTGAGCACGGTGCTCAAAGCGACGGTGAAGGTACAGATTATAGAAAATCCCCTGGAATAGACGATGTCACCGGAGAGAAATTCTACAAAGAAAAGGCAAGTAAGGAGCAAGCCAAAGGACGTGAAACTTTACTAGGCGTTAAAAGAAATGAGGAGCATATTCAAAGGCATGCGGATAAAAATGATTTGGGTGATGATAAAAGACAGAGGGGAAAGAGATCTGAAGGAAAATTTGAGCCAGACTCTGAAAGAGAGGAAAATAAAGAAAGGCGTAGGAGATCAAGGAAAAAAATTAAAGCAGACACTGTTAATGATGAATCGTCAGAAAAAGGACAGGATGAGAAGAGAAAATCAGACAGAAATATTGAAACGGAAAAAGGTGAGAAACTTGAAAATAGGAACAAAAAAGACAGGAAGTCACATAGATATGTTGACACTGATCAAGATGGAGATGATAAAATCGAAACAAGGAAAGAACAAAAGAGGAAATCTCAAAAGGAAAGAGACAATTCATCTGAAAGGAATGAGAGAAAAGAAATAGGCAGAAAACAAAATAAAACTTTTAGAAAGGACATTGAATCTGAACCAGATGAAAATCTTGAGGGAGGACAGGAGTCTGACAGAGAAAAACAGGCAGCCTCTAAACTACGAAAAAAATACAGAAGAAGTGGGGTGGACAATACCGATAAGGAAGAAGACGCTTTGGTACACAGCATTGAAAGAAGGAAAAGGTCAAGTCGTAGTAAAAACTCAATGACAGATAAGGTGCAGGAAGGAGAAAAAGACCAAGAGGAACCTCTACCACAAGAAAATGAACCCTCTTTGCTCTTCGGTTCAGAGATGCCAAGAAAGGATAGTGATGACGACCTTTTACCTCCCCCTAAGAAAGGTTTCTTGAGTAAATTAAGTTGTATGGGCAGCAAAGGTCAGGATGCTGCCAGAAAGAGACAAATTTCACCCAGCAAAGCTCCCTTAGAGAAACCAGTTCCTCTTGAGAAAAAGAAAGACTTTAATTATTATGATGAAGGAGAAAAAAGAAAAACAAAAAAACTCTCTAAGGACAAACAAAAAGAAAACAAGACTAATTTCTATTTTCAGCACGAAGATGATGATGGAAATAAATCTGACACGGGTACAAATATGTCTAGTAATCTAGGAAGGAAATATCATACGAAATCTGATGCTTTTCAAGCACCCACGTCAATGTCATCGTTTGCTGTAGATGCACAGGAGGATTACACAGATTTTTTTAAAGCAACCAATCTTTCAAACTCAGTTGGAAGAAAGAGTGCTCGACGGGATAGAAGCTACAATGAAGATGATGACCATAGAAATAAATCTCAACAGGAAACAAACTACGACGAAGGTAAAGACAGTAGAAATAGATCGCGACGGGAAAGGCGCTACCACGAGGATAAAGACCATAGAACCAAATCTCGGAACTCTGATTATGGAATGGATGAAAAGCCTCCTAAGTCTAGAGACCGACGCCATTCAGATAGGAGGACTTCAAACGAAGCCCCCATGCACAGTAAGCATTCGGACAGTGAAAATGATAATGAAGGTAAGATATGGGAACCTAGAGCAAGAAGAGATAAACATTCAAATCTTAAACCTAGACCATCTAAAAGTTTAGAGCACCCTAAAGCCAACGAGAGTACTGGATTGTTAGATGAGGAGGCAATAAATACCTCACTAGAAAACAAGACTTTTAAAACAGAAGAATTAGCCCATGGCTCATCACTCTGCCATCAAACACTAGATACTGTTGTAGCTAGGTATGATACATCTTCTAATCAGATAAGTAATGCTTCTTTTAACTTGAGTAAGGTGTCTTATATAAAGTCACATGAACGAAGACTATCTTATGATAACACCAATATTCCATTCTCATTGGACTGTATCTCTAAGTCTGGTGACTCTTCACCAGTTCGTAGACGAATTTCACAAGTTTCTTTAGTCACAGGGTCATCCCTCTCCAGACCCCGTTCAGCATCAACTGTGTCCAACCCTCTAATCCACCAGCCATGGAGAACCAAAGCACGTCGTCGTAGTCGTTCCATGTCCATTAGTGAAATGGTTTATGCTTCTGGGGTTCCAAGGCCTCGAAGTAAATCTGTTTCAGTAGGTGAATTATCTATCAATAGCTCCGTAGCTGATAATGTAGCTCGTCGACGATCTCGCTCGTCGTCTGTTACTGAGATGACTTCTCGCATGTATCAACCACGCCTACGCTCTCGCTCAAGAGGCTCTTTAGGCGACATCTCGTTGGGATCTGTTGCCCCTTTTAAACAGCATAAATTCTCAGGAACTCCTTCATTCCCTGCCGGTAACATTCAATTTTCTCTCCTTAATATGTGCATGCTTACATCACTGGCGCTGGTGTCCATTGCTACTTTTGGATCCTCATCATTACACATTTATCTTATTCTCTTAACTGGCTTAAATTCCAAGAAATTCCATTGGTGAATAGCCACCATGATATACTCAATCTTGCCTCATTTTCCAAGATGTGCCTTCTCATATCAAATGTGTATCATCTTATAATCTCATACCCATTAACTTGTGTTCCAAGTAAAACCAGTTGCTAACTGAAAGGGGAAGGGGTTGTAACTTTAACCCTCCAAAATAACATGACTGATGGAGGCGCCTCAAACCCATCGACCGACCAACCCAGCTTTGAGAGTACACGTAACACAATGCACGAGTCAATCAGATGATTCTTTGATTGGAAAATCTTCATTGGCTTTAAAAAAAAGCTTTCAGTAAATTATGTCTAGTAAATAGACAGAGACAAGACCACGAAAGCAAAATAACTTTTTAAAAAAAGAATTTTAAAAGAAAAAGAAAAAAAAGAATAGACAATAGAAACCCTATAATCTTTTTATGGATTAAAGTTGTATTTATGATTTATTTGTCAATAACGATTATGATACTTAAAAGAGAAATAGTGAAGACTAATTTAATACTAATAATTAATCTGAAATGTTTTATTTTCTCAAAAAAGCCCCCTCCTTATTTTATTTTAGCTGCCATTGGTAGTTAGTCAATTTTTTGGCTTGAGACTTTGCAAGATTTAATTTCATGCATCACTGATATAGACAAAAGAATTAGAAAACTACATATTTATTGTATAATATTCTTTCCCTGCATGTACTGACCACTTGTTCTCCCATTGTTCAGAAATTTCTTTTCCATATTTCTTAATTATATAATAAATTTTAGTGTATTTCTAAAATTCTTTGCTAACCATCAAAAACTTGCAATAAATCAAGTATTGCTGGTTCATGAAATATTCCGTGCATAGATATTTATCACAGTAATGCAATCTGGCCACCCATTATTGAAGAGTATTGTGTGTTGATTTAAACCATAGTTTCCTAAGGGGAAAAGAAGAAGGGAAATAAAGGAATCAGTTGGGGTTGATATGAAGATGGGGAAAAGAACAAATTATGTGAGTATTTAATTACGCACTCCAACCCAGAATTATCTTGCCCTCACCCACGGCTGTTTGGAACACCACAAATCTTTCCTCCCTTTTTACTGTAACAAGTTATGTAAAAAATACCAGAGAATAGAACAACTCTTAGTTTGTGGTAACGCTGAACCTGACATGTTTTCAGCTTGTCATCATAACTACACACCAGCTTTTTAATGCTCACACACTGTATCTGAAAATCTGATCAAGCTCAGCATAATACCGTTGCCATGCTAACAGTTGGTGCCAGTCATTTAATGGTATTCGCTTAGACATTTTTGATTCTTTTTTAAAATTTTAGTACCAAGAGGGATCGTATGAAAATCTATGACAAAAAGAATATGAGACCATTTTGAAAGACAATTATGGACTGAAAGTTGCTGTGCTGTTAAGAGCTAAGCTGGGGTTAATTTTAGCTTGAGGATCATGCAGTCTTGTCCATTATTTGGGTTGGGTTTTTTTGTTGTTGTTGTTGTTTTGTTTTTTTTCTAAAAAGACTTGACCATAATGTTACTAAATGTTTATTAATATGATTTTGAAGTGAGTATTGAATGTGTATAATTCAAATATTAAATTGATAACAAATTAACATGGAAGCACTTAGGGTGCTAAGAAATGCAGATGAAATCTAACTGTATGGTAATTTGGATTATTTTTTGGCACACATGCAATTGAATTCTTCAAGAGAAATATTGGTTTGAGGTGAAAAGTTTATTTGTCCAAAGGGTGAATATTATAACATGTGGCTTTCTATAATCTTACTTACATTTTTCAAGGTCCTTTGAGGATTCACTCTCATTCATTTTTCTTCTTGGGTTCCTTGTCTTATTGTTTTATCTTATGTCTGATTCTGTTTAACGATATCTTTCTCTTATCATCATGTCTTTAAAATTAGAAAAAGTCTTCTTTCGGCTTTTCGCCATTATATATTTTTTTTCTCTTAGCACGGAAAAACAAATGATGGGGATAGATAGGAGTAGAGTTAGAAATTTGAACTTTCTTATATATACATATGTGTAATCTTTTCACTAAATTTGATACTGAGCACATTTTAATTACCATGAGTCTGTGGTGTAGAGTGTTCAAAATAGAATCTCTTTTAGCAGTGCCTTGTACCTACTCTTATTTTCTTAATGCTTAGTTCATAATTAATTTTAACAGCTGCAATGCTCTTCCTGATTAGTTACATATGTGGCTTGATTTTTTTCTTTTTTTTTCTTTACCTCTTTTTCAATATTCCATACTTTTAGATTTTGTACCATGAACCACTCTTGGGAGAGTTGGTTTCTTAATAAATTATGAAGTCTTACCTTATTCTTTTATTGTTTTTATATTTTTTTAAACAATTGTCCAGCGCAGAATTGAGTTGCCAGCATGTTATGAATTACGAAATATGTAAGTGAGGGGGGAAAAGTTAACTTTTGTCAACTGCTTTCGTTCATTTGCATTTGCAATTTTCTAAATTTTTAAATGAATTGATTTTTTTAATTTAAAAAGATAGTGTGCATGTATGTGTGTATGTTATGTGGGCATATAGTGTGTGTGCTATTTTCATTCACCTTTGACTTGCTAACAGTTCAGTTATGGATGAGCATTTTTCTGAACATTCATCCATTGTTTATTAATTACCATGTTTTGTTGCAAACCAAATTCACTTTTTCTCCCTCGTTGCCTCTAATGATACCTTAAATCAGTTGTAGGGGTGGGGGTGGGGGGTTCTATTTAGGCTAAAAAGCATTTTGGGTATACATGTCAGATGGTAACATATAATAAAATATTGAAGGCTACATAAAATTTAATTTGAATTAAAAATTCTTAGAAGCAATAAACATTTTCTTATGAATAAACATATTCTTATGACAGAAATTAAAAAGATAATTTTCGAAGAGTGCTATCAACATCAAGACCTTAATTCTTACTTATAAATATATTGTTTCATATATATATACATGTATATTTGATTTACATTTCCTTGGCGCTTTTTTATTTATTTATTTTTTTTTTTCACCCTGCAAGACATTACCGTAAAGGTTTGCATTCCTGCAAGTGATGAGCCATGCTTCCCTAGGTCAAGATAGAAAATTATTTAATAAGACGAAACCACTATTTAAATAGAATATTTGGTGCTCGTTATTATCTGCATAATGAATTTCTTATATTTTATATATTGCATCGTTGGCTTGGGTACTTCAGTTCTATTAAGTTTTTTAACTTTTACTTATTTACATGTATTTCGTAAATATTTCCATCTCCTTTCTTGCCATGCAATTATGCCAACTTTATGATTTCCTATTCGTGTGCATTTTTTGTTGCATCTTGTTTGCATTTGCATGTGTTTACAGAAAAATCGGCGGTTAATGCTCCCCCGGTCAAAAGATCTGACTCAGAGCGACAACCGAGTAAAAACCCTAAGCGTAAGTTTCAGTGCACACAATTTTATCTCCCCTGGGCAGAAATCAGCAAAGCTCTGTCTGTGTAATAAATATGAGTCTTCGTTTTATTTTCTGTTGATATAACTATATCCTTTTCGTTTTATGAAATCAGTTTTTTCAACACAATGCCATGTCAATATATTTAGAACGGTGTTTACAAGTCACGTAAAGTTGGTTAAGATATTGTAGTCTCATTATTATCACCTGCACTTAAAAGAAGCATCTTGGAAAAATAAAGAAGACATTTACGTGTTTTATTGAGCATAGTAACATTGATAGGTCCTGATTCTTTTTGCTCTCTTCACTTATCCTATACTTTTAGAGCAATCTGATAATTTCAACACTCACGTAATAGTTTCTCCTTTTTTCATTTCTTTCGTATTGAATATCATACATATTATCACCCCTCATAAAATGAAAAAATTATCAATAATGTAATTATTCTTTTCTCAAGTCTTATTGATGCAATTTTCATAGTTTCATTTCATCTATATTAATTAATCTATTACCCTTTCCCCCATTGATGTTGTTCCACTATCAACCCAGATCTTTGTTTTCCTTAAAATATGCGGAGATGCATGTGCACCTTACATATAGATCCAGCGGTCGCAATAATCAATTTTTCTATCTTTTTTCTCCATAATGTTATTTTCTGTCAGCATGACACTATTTTAACTGATAGTAAAGTGGTTTGAAATAGTTGAAAAAAGCAATATATTTCTTGAGTGGTTGTGATAAGACCAGGTCATTTAGTGAATTAAATACTAAAAATTTTTTCTAAGAATATGTTTCTAAAACTTTTTCAATTTTTAAGAATTAATCTTGGTATTAGCCTCAGGGTGTTCTACGTGAGGGTTTTTAAAAGAAATTCTTTTTATTTAACAGAGTTGAGTTTTTTTACCTGGTCATTATTGTAATGTTAATTTCATGCTTTCTTATTAATTTGACTTTGAGGTTTTTGTCATTAATGTTATACATGTATTAATCACTAACATTGTTGTTATTGCTATTTGTTTGGGTGTTTTGGTCTCATTTGTTTCCTTTCTTTTCTTTTTCTTTTCCTTTTTTTTTTTAATTTTATTTGTTGGTTTTTTTGTTTTTTTTCCTGCTCTTTTGTTTGCCCTATTTCATTTGGGTCAAAGTGATTGAAGAATTGGATCGCAAAAGTAAGGAACGAGGCCAATCTGAACGCCGTCCTAAAGGTTCCAGTAAGTGTCTGCCTTACTTTAACATAGGCTTTGTCCATTAGTAAATAGAGGGTGACATTTGTCTACATTTACAATTACATCAGTAATCAATTTATTGAAAATTAGTCAACTAATACGGGGAAAGTTCCAGTCCATATTATAAAAATAAAGTTTCAGTTTGCCAGGCAACTTTTAGGATGAATTCAAAAGAAAAGAGCATTGAAGCTGCTTCTCACCTGACCATAATAATGACTTTGATTTTACTTGCTTTATCCTTTTAAATCAAAGTTTGGATGATTTTATGAAATGATAATTTTTTGGCATTGAAAAGAAATATTCAGGTCTTTGAACTTGATAAATAAGTAAGGAGTAAAAATAGTTTAAACATGGGATATTTGACAGTAAATTTTATGATTTGCAGTTTGAATAAATGGAGATTGCATGTGAAATGTTTATTTTTTGTAAACTTAATTTTTAAAACTGCTCTTGTTGAATGATCCAATACCGCATATAGTAGATGATTTCCAGAATTAACGGCATGGTTTGCAGGCAAATGTTTACTGGCTTGAAACAATATTATCTGAAAGTTTTAAAAAGCATTTCACCGTTTTTGTTGCTTAGAATAATAAAGAATGGCTTAATATTTCAAAAAGACAGATAAATTGCATTTGAAGTATATGACCATGCATGCGTGCACATGAAATGAAGCCCTTACCCGTTGGCAAATTTATAGTCCTCATATAATATTTATTTGTCTTTTGTTTTCTTTTCCTAGGGGAAGAATTAGGTGAAGACAAGCCAGTATCCCCTTCCAAATCTGATACCCTCAAATCTACAGATAGCGCCAGTGGCGGTGAGACATTGGAGGAGCGTAGCAGCAAAGAGGTAGTTTATTTATTTTCACTCTTGATTTGAAAAAGTTATGTTCTTGACTTCATTTGCGTTTTTTAGATAATTGAGTATATGTTTGGTGTCGTAACTATGTTGCTTTTATGGTTTGCTTATCATTAGTAGGGCCATGTTAATTCCATAGGAGAAGGAGGAGGGTTCTTTGCTTATGTTTCCTGTCTCTGACAAGGTGTTGAAAGAGAAAATAATAATAATGATCTTTATTGTTCAGAAAAAGGACATTTGTTATGGTTTAAATGACATGGTAAACAATTAAGTGACTCACAAACACCTCGTTACATAAACAAACAAAAAACATGTTTTCCTACACATGGCAATAAAGTCAACAATTGACAATACAAAATCTCTCTCACACACACACACACAAGTCATAATCTAAAATATATTTCAAAATATTGTATTTCGCTCATGCCCATACAACTTGCTCTCACATATACACATAAATGTCTCTCTATGTATATACTCATATATACACGTACATATATATATATATCACATGCTATTTAATATTATGGAAGCACAAATTTTTTGATTCTGATACTAAAATTTACTCATAGTTGATAATTACTAGACTAATACTAGAAAAGATAACCTTATTGATGTATACACACAAGAAGTATTTGTTCCCGTATGCACCTTTGCGAGCTAATTAATGGTATATGATTAGAAAAAATTGGTGGTGGTGTAAAGGTGTAAAGCCATGGTTGTGGTTGTCTGCCGTGATACAGGAATAATAGTACAAGTCTAAACAGATAGTGAATTTCATTTTAGTAAAAAGCTGATGAACACTTCTGACTTTGAATATGCACTAATGATTTGTATAGTTATGCTTACTTCAACATTTTGTAATTGTAAAAATGTAGTTTTATTTAAGTCCATTATGTTGTAACAGTTGCGGCTAACTGAGTTGAGATTGAAATTCTTTGTTTTAATTAAGTTCAAAGTTGATAGATTTATTAGTGTTTGTCTATGTTAGAATTATCCACCCATAAGGAAAATGGTTTATCTATGACTAATGACAAATGTTTATGTTCAATACCAACATTTTCTTTATTTAAGGGTTCACCCACTAAAGAGCATCCAGCGGCCAAGGACAAGAAAAAGAAGAAGAAATTTCGAATTCCTTCCTTTTCAAAAAAGAAAAACAAGGAAAGCAAGGAGAGTTCCATCTGAGATGAAAAGACCAATAGGAATCTACATTACCTGTAATGTCAACCAAAATCATTTCAGACATTTCTCCCATTTTAGGTCATGATATTTGCAATATTCTTCTTTCCTTTTCAATATTACAATTTTGCCTTGACTGCTTTTCATCGTCATTTTTTTCAGGCTTTAGATTTTAGTCTATATTATATTTCATATGATGTAAAAATAGTAATATGAAATTCAAAGACAATATGTCAAATTTACAATATATATATATAACCTTTGTCATAAGCATCGGTGATAATTATTATTTGTAGTTTCCACTGCTTGCATTCTTTTTGAATATAAGATGACATTGAAAATGAAAGGCTGTTAAATGGGTGGATTTCTTTTTTTTTCTTGGTTTTCTTTTCTTATGAAACAAAGATGATTTCCTCTTTGAAAACGAAAACATTTTTAGACTTTGGTGTCACATATCTTTATCTGTTCCTAAGTTGAAATTACTATGTGCCTGCTTTGTTGTTTAAAAATAATAATTTAAAATAAACAACCCAAAAATTAAAAAAATTAAAAAATTAAAAAATATAAAAATCAACCCCTCACCCTCCCCACCCACAAAAAACTCCAAACAAAAACAAAATATTTCTTTCTTTAAGCGACATTATATGATTGTATGTACATTAATACATGTTCACCGGCAGTGTCATAAATGAAAAGTTGTATTCATTATTTTGTTCTGTGTGACATAATCAGGTTATGTGTATGAATCATTTATTGTCATGCCATTATGCTTTGCCTTCAAACCAAGAACCACACAATAAGAGTAGAATTTGAAATTTGAAGTTTAAGCAAATTATGAGGCAGAAAGATGATGATTAGAAAGATTGCCAATGATAGATAGACGCGGAGAGTCAGAGAGGAAACAAGAGAAGGACATATAGTAAGTCAGAATGAAAGTGATTCATAGGTAATTATCCCTTTGTATATTTTTCATGTTTTATATTCAATTGTATGTAATGACCAGCACTGTAGGATTATCTATACATACCAGTTTTCTATCCCAATGACTTTTGTTTAAAGAGTAAATATGCATTCTGTTACGAAAAATTCTTTTCCCCAATGTTTTATTACCTATTAGTGAATTTTATATTGCATCCTCTTTCCTCTTTTTTTAATTTTATGTAACCTTTAACATCCATGAATAACATACATTCATGAATTTGAGAATTTATTGATTCAATGTAATGATTATACCTACTTTCATTATATTATAATGTAAATGATGGTGGATTCCTTGGAGTTAAAAATTACTAATCTTTTTCAAATTCTTTCTGTCTTCTGTTTTCACTTTTGTTGTAGTTACCATATAGAGATTTTTGTTAATACTCAAACTGAGTTGTTTTCTTTCTTTCTTTCTTTCTTTCTCCCTTTTGTCTTACGCCTTCATTTCATGTCTTAACACTTCAGTGTAACTAGGTTTTTTTATTATTATTAATATTAATAATATTTTTATTTATTTTTTAAATATTTTTTGTTATACGCTTTTCTTGCTTTACGGTGCTTTTAGGTTTCGTGCTGATTTTCCGTAATTCAATTCCCCTCATTACTGGTGCTGCTGTTATTTTTAACCACTCTTACACAAATCTTTTTTTAACCTTTTCATCATTTCTAATAATATTTATGTCTCTCACGTTATATCTGACAGACCACTGACAATTTTCTCTTGCTGAGTGTAATGGATTGAATTGGGCTTTATTTTCATGCCTTTATATAATTATGTCGTTATATTTCAAAGCAAATTTTGTAATGGAAGAAAAAGTAAATCATTTTTTTCTATCACCTGTGGGTTAAGGACATAATTGTCACTGGTTCAATTAAAAATTTTTTTTTGTTGTTGCTTACCAACGTTCTCATAAATTAGTTCGGTTGAAGAACGTATTGAAATTTGATGTGACCTTTGCACTTTGTGTAAATATGAAATTACCCTTATATTGGTTAGATGCTTGATGTGATCAAACCAATTCAAAGTTACCTTCAAAATCTATCATTTTTCAAATTTGATTCAACTTTCAAGGGAAACAAGTTTCGCATATGACATTTCATGACATAATTATAATACATATATATATATAATAACTTTTGAACTTAGATTTGAACCTAATTGTTGTATTCCAAACTATTGTGGTCACGAAATCGGATGGAAAGTCTTTTTTTTTCTTTCTTTTTTACAATTTCTCAAGGGGATCAGGGTGATGGAAAAAAATCATGAAAGGTGATTCAAAAAAGAAGTCACAGGGAAATTTTATGGATTGCAATTGCAAAGCAACTTGTTTAAAAAAAACTCCCCTCTGAATATTTTTGATAATGATTATTCAGTTTTCCTTCTTATGCATCATTGATTTCATTATGTTAAATTTATATATCTTGTTCATGTTGTCATCCAGGGTTTTCACGAGAATGGTTCTATAATTAAAATAAACAATTATTATTTACGCCGAAGTTGCTTTTTATGGACAAAGAAAAAAATCTTTTATTTCAAAACCATCCATTGCTCTGTGGCTCCTGACCATATATTGTAAAGCTTTTAAAATACTACTTGACATTGGTTTTTGATTACAGCAAGTCACAACTATCAATTTCATATGCTTGCCATTCATTGTTCTTATGTATGCGTACATTGCTATTGGTTCTGGTCGAAAATATGTTTTGTTTATCTTGGTTGTTTTTATTTTTCATTCTAGACCACATTGTTTTTTGCAGCTCAAATAAATTATTTTTTTGTTTAGTTTATGTTTTATCAGTGTGATTAAAATTGTGCTTTTTATACCCAGCACCGTTTCTTTCTTCAGCCCCTTGCTGTATTCTTTGATAAAGCCCATAGGACAGCCTTAGTCGTGTTGGCCTTTTTAAATTTCTAAAGAAATGGATGATGAGACAGATTGGCAATCGGCTTTTCTTAGTTTCAATGTTCCACAATCATTGTGAGTTACTTGAGAGAAAGAGGCCTTCTTAGTTTCAATGTTCCACAATCATTGTGAGTTACTTGAGAGAAAGAGGCCTTCTTAGTTTCAATGTTCCACGATCATTGTGAGTTACATGAGAGAAAGAGGCCTTCTTAGTTTCAATGTTCCACGATCATTGTGAGTTACATGAGAGAAAGAGGCCTTCCTTTTGAATCTTCCATCTTCTTCTTATTCTTTATGTGATGATTTGTTTTTCTCTCTCTTATACTATTGATGATAGTATATCTATATATATATATGTTAACAATTATATTATAAATCAGATGCTGTTTTAAGATGTTCCCTTTGCTATACAATCTATCTTTGCCCCAAAAAAGTGTTTTAACTGTTTTACTACAACTGTGCAGATGCTTTGACTTGTATCTCTTATCTAACATTTACCTATTCTTGTTTTGTTTTGTTGTTTTTTGTTGTTTTTTTTTCCATTTAAACTTGTTTTTGTTTTGTTTTGCATAATGAATGGTGCAGCTTTGACAGTTGTCAGCCAGACTTTATTTACTTGAATGGAGCTTTGCATTTGAGCGTAATTTGGCCCAAGTACCATGGCCTTCTTCTCATTGGCAATGCCTTTTGCAAAGTCATATTATTTGTACATTTGTACATGACATTTTCTTTTTTTATTATCCAAGTTAAGTTAGCTCCTGTTCCTATATATTTTTTGTTTTGAATGGTCATTTTCTTTCAGTGTTATATTTTCCTCGCAGATTGGCAGTTATTGACCCCAAAAGAATATGTATTGTATTAATTGTAATGCAATTGCAAGGCTATTGCTGTGTGTGAGAGTTTCAGAATGAGAGGAAGAAAAATCACAATGTTTGTATTATGAATTTCAGTTTAACCACAAATTAAGGACAGTTGAACTACATTTCATTTTTTTCTTTGATTATTTGCTTAGTTGTAAGATAAGCTTAAGTCCATACTTCTGGCTCAGTTAATCGTGCTTCTACCATAACATTTCACACCAGCTTTACATGCTGTTTGTCTGGGTCTGATTATTTGTCATCGTTTTTTTGTTGTGTTTTTTCACTTTGAAAATACATATTCAGAAAAAGTACAATCGTTAATTCTATTATCTATATTGACATAGCAATGTGATGTCAAAGGTAGCTCAAAGATTTCTACCTGACATTTCTGTTTAAATATTTTACTTTTATTCCTTTACATTTTAAAAGAAATTTAAAATTTTTTATTTATAGAATTTTTGTCATTAATGACACTTATTTTAATGGTTGTGATTTTCTATACACAGGAATTGTAATTAATATTTTTTATCATTAACAATTGATCTTTGCATTGTAATCTTTTAATATATTTTTTTGTTTTTTTAAGTAAACCCTTGCGCCCCCAAATCTTTCAGACATTTTGTAATTTGTAGGGTCTATTCAGAATGAAAGTGCCAACATATACCCTTTTAGCTCACTTTTCCTTGGCCCTTCCCTTTTTACGGCTTGAGATCCCTGCAAACACTCCCTATTTGGTCAATATATTATTTTTAAATTTAAGGACCAGGAACTTCACTGTTTAATCGTCTCTATTGTTCAAGTAAGAAATAAAATACCCTCAGATTTATTTGTTTGATGCTATCATTTTTATAAGTTAATTTTCCTATTTTTGTTCCGAATCTGTTCTTTAATGAATATAAATCGAGAGATGCAATCATACCTGTGCTATAATATGTAGAAACAAGGTAGGGAGTTAAATCCCTCTTTACTTATCAATACAAATTCCATTATGATTTATTTATAATGCTAATTTAGGTCATAAGAAAAGATGTATGCGTATTTTTTCTTATTCATCTTGAGTATCAGCTTATGCTGTAAAGTCAAATGACTATTCAACTACACGCACGCGCTTCTTAGTCGATCTGTAATGCTGTGTTTAATTAAACATCCTTAATAAACAAACTTGGATTATGCATTATTGTTGTTTTTTTAATAATTTAAGTCGCATGTAGTGTAAAATGTCTGAAGATATATTTATTGTCATTCCATCCAGAAAGTCTGTACATTTGCACCCAGTGAATTCACATCATCAGATTTTCCTGCTTTTGCACCTTAGTGAGGGCGAGTGTTCATTATGAAAGTAGAAATACAAATATCCCCCTCTACATGCATCCCTTTCCCTGACCCTCTACACTAATCTACACTCCGATAATAAGCAATTGTCAATTCTTATTCAAGAAGTGAAGGCCTGTCCTGTTTTAGAATATCAATACAAATGGAAAAAAGTCTTTCATTTGTGTTGTCATGGGTTTATACCTAAGCCCCCTTATCAAGAAGCCTGCCGGCAGCGAATCGTCCCTCACCAATTGGAGGCTGACTGGCCTCATTCTAGTACTAAAGCTAATAGCGTAGCTCACCTCTGTTTGTATAAGTCGTTATAAATCAAAAGAGAAAGCATTAACGACTCCATAAACAAAAGTGATACAATTTACAATCTTCACAGATGCATTCCGAGTATTTATAAATCACCCATGAAATAATTTAAAGTCATAAATCAAAAATAAAAGCGTAAGCATTTAAAGTTAAAGTCTTTATAAACCAAGAATACATTAGCAATAACAACACAACAATAACAATTAAAAAACCTGACCTAAATAAACTTATTTCAAGTCTTTTCATTCTAAATTGTTTAAAGTTTTTACGGTTTTTGTCAATTGGAAGTGAAATAATCAACAACTTTTCAATGTCTTAAATGAAATATTGTAGTTTTTGTAGTAATTTTACTAAGAAATTAAACGCTGCATGCGACAAATCAACATTTTCCAAACTGGAAATGATAATTATTAGTTGTGAATACTATGTCTTTATCCATAACATACAACTGTATAAATTGTAAGAAAATCAACGTTTAAAGTAGTTAAAAGTCTTCTCAAACTGTAGGTGGAGAAATTTAATCACTGCTTCCAAATGTATTGTTATCTAGAACTTTATATAATGTCATAACCTGCATGGTTGATATTTACCATAAAAAGCTATTACTACATATCTAATTGCGAGAAATAGCGATTTCAACATCCAACTGCTTATAAATGAGTAGGGTTAAATGAATTAATGAAACTTACCTTTAAAATATGATCACAAAGTAAACATTGCGAAGTTAACGTCTGTGTTGGAAAAACGAAAGTAATCCCACAACCAAAGTAATTACTGTATTGAATACAAAGATTCGACAACATTTGTAATTATCAGGATATTCTATACTGACCACTTTAAAGCAAACACCGAGTTAAAAAGAAGTTTGGAATTGACTTTTGCACAGATAAAAGACAAGAAATATGAGGGTGAGAGGCTGTGTAGTAAAAGTCAAGAATCTTTGATAAAAGGAATAATGTTAACAGGTGGTGATGTTATGCTGCATAGAAAGCAACAACAGAAGGTTGAAGGGATAATGCTGGATGTCCCCAGGGAGTCATTGACTCACTTTTGTGTAGTAGAATAATTCTGGTAACTTTGTTTTAACAGAATAAATTGCTCTGTCATTGTCTATTGAGTATTTTAGGACATGTCAAGTTTCAGAAAAGTCTAGTTGGATTAAAAGCAGATAAGCAATTGCTCTTCAATTTCAATTCCATAGCCCGTCGTAAATGAACATACAGACATGCAGACCTACAGAAAGATAAGAGAGAGAGAGAGAGAGAGAGAGAGAGAGAGAGAGAGAGAGAGAGAGAGAGACAGAGAAAGAGAGAGAGAGAGAGCGAGGGGACAATATAGACAATAAAAGACATTATCTTGCTACAATATAAAACTTGAAGAAAAACTGTGAGACATGTATTATCAGTGCTTTTCTGCTACAAATGGACATGATCTTTACCTGCCTTTGCTGAGTATTATTAAGTAATACATGTAGTTATATTTATATGATACAAGACTATACATGTAATGATTCAGCAAAGGCGTACTTTTTATATTTATAAGAGGCCAGACTACACATGTTATGATCCATCAAAGGTGTGAATGAGGGGAACTGTCATTGAATTGGTCCTACCTAGAATCTATCATCTGATTTAGACTCTTACTTTCATTAAGATTCACAAAGTCCAATCCTTAACTTTTAGTACATAGCTGCCAACTTTACTTTTCAGACACCAAAATCGTACTTTCAGCGCAGCTTACGCTAACACTAACACCCAATTTCACAAGAAGAAAAATGTAGCAATGAATAGAAACATCAGCGTTGGAAATAATATCGAAGTTGCCTTTCCTTTATCATAGTTTTTTCATCAAGCCTAGTTTATTGAGGAGGAAGTGATTGAAGCAACATTTTTCATCCAAGATGAAGTTAACAAGATTTTAAATTGTAATTTTTGCATTGGTCAAATCGTGCTTAGTATAATTTTATCCTACTGGTTGGCAACTAAATAAGTATTAATAAAATTAAAATAGTAACTTGTTTAATCAAATTAAGTGTTGTGATACACAGTATGACTTATAACAATATGGAGCAAATTCATGATCAAAGACAAATCAAGATTTGTGTTGGGCAGGCCTGCTCTTTGTCGGTGTACAGGAATATCTGAATGGATGTCAGTGAAACTACCTTGTTTTGCTTACTTGTTACCATAAAACTACATGATGTTTTTACACTAAGTTGAGATATCTGGTGATTATCTAATAATGGAACATTCAAAGATGAACATGTTTGTCTTACTTACTAAGTCTATTTTCAAATGGACACATTTCTTTTGTGATAACTATTCCATTTACAGTTAATTAACTAATATGAAATAACAAGAAAATCCATAATACTTGTATTAGATTGCACTTGAAATGTTTACAAAAATAATATTCAAGGGCATACAACAGAACCAATTTTGAAGACTCCACGGTCTTTTTCAGGGCAGTAGGTACATTGTCGTCAATGCTGATACAATATTAATTAGAGCAATAAGCCACTGATCATTTAAATGTGATGCATTGCATAATCCAATGGTTTTTAGTTAACATATTAAGACTAAGATTATTACTACAGATTTAGATTGTGTAATCTTGATCTTCTATCACTAAAACAAGCCTAGAAACAGCCTTTACTCACAAGAGCTAAAATTAGACAGGTGACCACTTCATGTACATTGTAATGTAGATCTACGTGGAGAGAGCCTGAGTGAGATACGATGGGATAAATGGTGTTCTTTGCTATAGCTATTCTTTGTTTTATTTCGGTGTTGTCTTTGCAGTCGTTCATGATGGTTGCACCCAGATATTTGAATTTTGTCACCTGTCTTATCACTTCCCCTTTGCTTGTTAGTGTGAAATTCAGTCCCACGTTTTGCTTAGCCACTACCATGCACTCCGTCTTCTTAACATTCAGCAGTAGACCTTTCGAT
>JASKDV010182505.1:1892-12366 GCA_032466395.1 Aegires albopunctatus
AAAAAACAAACAAAACACACCACCAACCACCACCCCCCAAAAAAAAAAAACAACAACAACAAAACAAACAACAACAAAAAAAAAAATAAAAAAAAAAATAAAAATAAAACAAAAATAAAATAACAACAACAAAGAAAATAATAATAATAATAATAATAATAAAGAACAAGAAACAAACGCCCCACCCTAAAATCAAAAACAAAAACGAAAAAATAACCCCCACATTTCTTCATCAGAAAATATAATAATATAATTATTCATTCATTTTATTTTACAATAAAGTTTAACATAATTCTACGAAAATTTACGAGAAACAACTGTTATAAACATAATCTATGAAGAAAGATAGTGAACATAATCTATGAAGAAAGATAGTGAACACGGCCATAGTGATAGATTCATCTGTAGTTAAGATAACGATGCAGCTGATTCCTTGGAAATTGGACCAGGCATGTTAAAAATGACGATATATATTTGGATCAGGCATTTAAAAAATGACGATAAAAATTTGGATCAGTCATGTCAAAATAGACGATATAAATTCGGATCAGACATGGAAAAAAAATGACGATATAAAATTGATTCAGGTATGTCAAAAATGACTATTAAATTGATTCAGGTATGTAAAAAATGACTATAAAATTGGTTCAGGCATGTCAACAATGACTATAAAATTGGTTCAGGCATGTCAAAAATGACGATATAAAATTGGTTCAGGCATATCAAAAATCACGATATAAATGTGGATCAATCATATAAATTTGGATCAATCATATCAAAAATTACGATATAAATTTGGATCAATCATGTCAAAATTGACAATATAAAATTGGATCAGGCATTTCAAAAAATGACGCGACGATATAACATTGGATCAGGCATGTCAAAAAATGACGCGACGATATAACATTGGATCAGGCATTTCAAAAAATGACGCGACGATATAACATTGGATCAGGCATTTCAAAAAATGACACGACGATATAACATTGGATCAGGCATTTCAAAAAATGACGCGACGATATAACATTGGATCAATCATATCAAAAATGACGATATAAATTTGGATCAATCATGTCAAAATTGACAATATAAAATTGGATCAGGCATGTCAAAAAATGACGCGACGATATAACATTGGATCAGGCATGTCAAAAAATGACGATATAGCTGTATACAACTGGACAAGGCATGCTTAAAAAATGAAGATTAGAAAATAAGATTTAATAATCAACGAAATATTAAATTTGAGAAGCTCAGCAATATTATTGTAAAACGGCTAGACTACCGAACCTATACGGTTGAGCTGATAATAAAAGAAAGCATTAAAGAACGACTAATCTCTATCAGTAATCATTACTCCTTCTTTCACAACCACAAGCGAACCATATCAACTGGAAACAATTTGACCAATTTCTTTAGTCGTTTTCGCACCCATTGTGATTTTTTTAATCACTTTTTTCTTTTCTTTTTCTGACTCTTTAGCTTTTTGTCAAGACTATGCCTTTTTTATTTCGTCTTGCATAGGAGAATGTGAAAAGAAGGCCTAAGGAAAGGTTGATAGTTGTGAACTACTAAAAGAGAAAAGAGTCTTGGCTGACCTCTTCATGGCCTTTACCCGTTTGACCTAACTAATGTGACTTCTTGTAACAATCACTTTTTGCGTCTATTCCGGGTCTCTCTCTTTGAATGGATAATAAATGCAAGTTCGTTTCGTCTCGTTCTTTATCCTAGATTTATCTTACCTACACCCTTGCTCCTTTCAATTCGTTTTGTTTTTGTTTTGTTTTGATTTGTTTTAATTAAACACATAGTTCAATCTCTGACTTGTTACGGGACTTAATCTTCTAGTTTGTTGCCTCTTTGACATCCATTTTATAGTTGGCATGTCTGTCTCTCGGCATGGCGCGTCTCTCTGTATATGTTTATCTAATGATGCATTTTTATGCCTACTTCAGTGCATATTATTGACATCGATGCCTGAGGTTTCAGACGATGGCCTATTCTTGTCTACAGCGTTAATGATGTTCTTGGCCATACTAGATAGGCTTGTTTTAATAAATTAAATTATAATAATTATTTACTTATAACTTTTTTTTTTTTTGTGGGTCCTCTTTATTATCTTCGCTTTCAGAGTCCCCATTTGAACCTATTGTGTCCATGTATGACAACTAGACTTACTTGAAGGAGCATTTTGATAATAAATACACGTGATCGAAAATAGTAAGCATTTATAAGATGATGAAAGACTAACGAGCGGTAGTCGTGGGTGAATTGTATACTTAATATATCAAGTTATCTTGCTTTATGTTGTATGCGTGAGTGTATGTGTGTGTGTGTGTGTGTGTGTGTGTGTGTGAGAGAGAGAGAGAGAGAGAGAGAGAGAGAGAGAGAGAGAGAGAGAGAGAGAGAGAGAGAGAGAGAGATCGCATTGATACGCAGCGGAGTCTGTGGACAACAGTAGCATATAATAATGTATGGGGTTTGACGTGTTTGTGATGAGAGGAGCGGGACGGAGCGGAGCGGAGGCTGTAGATTTGAGCTCTAAGAAAACAATTGTACGAAGATGATGATGGTGGAGAGGATGGCTTTAACAGTGAAAGAATATATGGTAATTAAACATCATACATTTAATTTCTTTTTATTATTGAATGCGAGTCGACCATAATAACATGCTTCCCAATCACCTACTGCGTTTCTTATGCCTTTTTAACTTCAAGGTGTATATCCACCACAACTGATACCTCGTGGCTTCGACAAATTAATAAGTAACACGGGCTGCTGTGAGTGGAATTCATGCACACTTCAGCAATTCATTTTTAATTGATTTTTAAAATTTCTTTTCGTATTTTCTGTCAGGATAAAAGTCTGGATAATTCTGCCACAAAGTCAGTTTGCTGCCTAAACTGAGAAAATCAATGACTGAATTGTTTTAGCAACGGTGAATAATGTCAACTCCTCCATGATGATTATGTCAACTTACCTTTTAGGAATGTAAACAAAGCATATGAAAATGTAAACATTCATTTTCCCGACATATTTCATATTGACGATAAAAATCAATAGCATTATTATGGGCCAAATGACGTTGATGGCAGAGTTCTTAAGACGATTGAACGCTTAACCCTTTTCTCTCGTCTTCCCCCATTATATTCTTTCTCAAAAAGTCAAGTGTCGGCAATATCAATAGTCTAAATACGAGTGAAAATTATCATAACTTTTTGAACCAACCAACATTTTTTAAATCTGTAAACGGTGTGCTAAATATAAAGCTTATTAAACGCACAATTCTTGTATTAAGTCTCAGCACTGTCATTGAATGCCCCATGTTGATATAACAAAAACAAAATGGCTACCCCCAATTAAAAATTGGTCAAGGTGGGAGGTCAGAGGAGTCGTTAGATTTCTTCAGACGAATGGATAAAATACGACTAAAATTCATAAAGAAATTATTGCACATATGGTGAGAATGCTACGAGCAAAAATCAGGTTTATCATTGGTGAAGTTTGTTTTAATGAGGCCGCACTAGCCTTTGGGATGAACCACGCGCTGACTAGCACCCGTCCTCGCCGCCTGTGAAAAAGTTGTCCGACAATCATCGGCGAGAAAGTTAATGGCTACCGATGTACTTCTTGTTGACTTTATTCCTCGTGGACAGCGCATCAATGCTGCCAATTACTGTGCAACTCTTGATAAATTTAGAGAAGCATTGCGGACGCAGAAGGCCAAACTTATTTTGACTCAGGACGTTATTCTTTTGCATGATAATGCCACACCCCATACAGCGGTTTTGACAAGAGTGGTTTCGACATTATAGTTGGGAAATATTACATCACCTACCCTATGGTCCTGATCTCACTCCTTCTGACTATCATCTTTTCGGTCCCTTCAAACGCCACTGCGGAGGTCACAAGTTCGACAAAGATGACGCCCTCGTAAACGAAGTGAACGACTAGATCGCGAAGCTTGACGGAACTTTCTTCAGGGAGGGCATACATTTATTGGCACGCCGTTGGCGAAAATGCAGCGATCGTTAAGGCGACTACTTCGAATATTAGACAAATAGTGTGAGGAACTTTGGTATAGGTTTGAATGAATTACAATATGTAATGTAAATGTATCAAGTTATAACGATTTTCACATCAGTTTCAGAACGACCCTCGTACATGTAATAATAATAATAATTGTTGTTGGCGTGCGTATGTCTCAGGAGACAATGGAGGTTACACCATGGTCAGTCCTTTGTGCTAGTGCAGCGTATGCTGAGGCTGGAAGTTCCAGCACGGGAGCGGCGAATGCGTTGACAGCCACTGCAAGTAAAGGCCCCGCTACTTCTGTGGGGGCTGAGTTAGTCGTCAGGATCCGGCGGATTCTTTTTTATTCATGCTGACTAATCCTTCTCTCTTCATAGTGAGAAATGCCAGTCTTTGTGGTGTGACACCAGGCGAAGCGGTCTGGGGTGGCCATAGACAGGTGCGTTAGGTCGATTTTGCAAGCCTTGAAGTCATGCTTGCAGACATCTTTGTATCGTAGTCTGGGCCTGCCTATGGGTCGTGATCCCGTAGCAAGTTCTCCATAAAGAATATCCTTCAGAATCTTCCGTGCGGCAGACATGGCCCAGCCAGCGCAGTCGTCTCTGCGCAAGAATCACAAAAAGATTTGGGAGACCAGCCTGGGACAGGACAACTTTATTAGTAACGTAATAATGCCAGGTGATGCCCAGCAGTCGTCTTATGCAGCGCATGTGAAAGGTGCTCAATCCACGTTCTTGATGTGTGTGTAGTCCCCATGTTTCACTTCCGTAAAGGAGCGTTCTGAGCACACATGCCTGGTAGACTTTCATATTGTTATTGACCGAAAGCAGAGCATTGTCCCACATCCTTTTTGTGAGGCGAGCCATTGCGCTTGATGCCTTGCCTATTCTTGCGTTGAGCTCAGTATCTATAGATGAGATGTTGGAGATAACAGAGCCGAGGTAGGTGAAATTGTCGACTTTCTCTAGGGTGTGGTCTCCAGTGGTAATATTTGGGGTACTGCTGACGTCCTGGCCCATGATGTTGGTTTTCTTCAGGCTGATTGTAAGGCCAAACTCTTTGCAAGCTTCTGCGAGGCATGTAACGAGGCGTTGGAGCGCTTCCTCTGAGTGAGCAGCAAGCATCTCTCTGATGAGAACATTGCGAACTTTTGTTATTGATTGAAGACGGGCTAGGCTAAAGAGGTTTCCATCACTTCTGGTATACATGATCTAGGAAGATACCATCATTTGAGTCCTGGAAAGCGAATCTCAGTAGCATTGAGAACACGCCAAAGAGTGTTGGCGCCAACACACATCCCTGCTTTACACAACTCTTTATTGGGAAGAGATAACAACCCATCGAACTGAACGGTGCCAGAAATGTTAATTTAAAAGGACGTAATCATCTTCAGGAGTAGACAGCCGATTTTATGAAGAAGGGCGAAGAGGCTTGTGCTACTTACCAAGACAAATGCCTTTGTAAGATCTATAAAGGCAAGGTAAAGAGGTTGCCTTTGTTCCCGACATCTTTCCTGTAACTGCCGAAGTGAGAACACCATATCAACAGTTGATCTGGCAGCTTTGAATAAACATTGGGATTCGGGATATGTACGATCAGCCAAGAGCTGGAGTCTGTTGAGGAGGACACAGATAAAGGTTTTTCCTACAATGCTGATAAGGGAGATTACCCGGTAGTTATTGCAGTCGCTGCGATCGGCCTTGTTTTTGTACAGTGTTGTTATCTTGGCATCGCACATGTCTTGGGGTACATTGACATTTTTCCAGCATTGTGTTAATAGTTCATAGGTGTGGGAAGAGTGAACTCTTGCTGCCGACTTTTATTAAATCTGTAGGGATTCCATCATTTCCAGGTGCCTTCCCGTAAGACAGAAAGTCGATTTCTTCCATTCTTAGTGGCATATCGAGATCCTCCATAATTGGTAGGGGAGAGGTATTATCAATGGCGTGTGTTTTCACTATAATTTCTCTAGAGTAGAGTTCCTCATGATGTTCTGCCCATCTCTCCATTTCTTTGTCCTTTTCCTTTATGAGAGCCCCCGAGATGGACTTAAGGGGAACAGTTTTGATTGCACTTGGACCAAAGGCTTATTATTATTATTATTATTTTTTTCTTCTTCTTCTTCTTCTTCTTCTTCTTCTTCTTCTTCTTCTTCTTCTTCTTCTTCTTCTTCTTCTTCTTCTTCTTATATTTAAAAAGATTATAATAAATCACAGTGGGACTACATCTAAGTACTAACATAGTTACGTAGATTAAGCTAAATGACATAAAGACATTTAAAATTAATGTGCTAAGACGTAACGTAACGTGCATTGATATATTATATAAAATATCCTTAAAAGAATTGCCTACAGTATAACATTTTATTAAAGAAAAGAATCCCAGACCAAATATAGCATCACGCACGGTTATCATGGGTTGAGCAGACTTTAGGCAATTTAATGATCGTAGGTAAGCTTTCGCCTTTTGTCCTTATGGGTTAAGTAGCGTTGACTTCTCTTTGATTTACGCAGGTGTTGGTTGGGTGGGTGTGTACTGTCATTTGAACTCTTTTACTGCTTTGTGTTCATAATGTACTTGTATTGCTATACTATGTGGTTAATAAAAATGTGATGTTGTGTATTTAGATGTCCCTTTTATTAATCTATATTATATTCTGTAAAGTTTGTCTTTTTGTCTCGCGTTCTCTGACCTTGCTTTGATAGTACGCTTTCTATCACCGCCCTATATCAAATTGTTGTGAAAGTTTTGTCAATCTTGAATTGTGCTACATACTACATGTGTATTTCTCAAAAAATGTATCCTACTATACTTTACTCGACGCTGTTTATATCATGTTCTTCCTTTTTTACTTTGTCATCTTTTATAACGGCCAAGTATTTGTAGTTAACGCCCGAGTGTTTGTAGTTTTTAACTTGTTCTACTTCTTCTTCTTCTTCTTCTTCTTCTTCTTTTTTTTATTATCATTATTTTATGATGGTGTATTTTAGTGTTTTGGAGGTCAATGATTAATTCTTTGTTTTTTTTCCAACATTTGGATTGCACCTCATCACACCATTCAACGAAATTTGTTATTTCTATCTGACACCTTTCTTTGCTGTCATTAGTGACGTAAATTAAGTCTTGTTTTGCGGTGCCATCTGCAAGTTCTAAAAGCGGTATGTTAGTGCTGGCGGAGGTTCTGCAGTCGTTGGTATAATTTAAGAATGTAAAATAGAATCGGTGGTAAAACGCAGACTTGTAGTACTTCAGTATTAATAATTTTGGAACAATAACTTTGACTTAGAAGATCTGAAATCCATGGTAAAATGTTGTGATTTATTTTCATTACAAATAGTTTCTAATGATGTATTGTGTTGAACGTGGAGGAAAGATCTATAACAAGAATTCTGCAGTAGGTATTATCTTCATCTAAATGTTTGTATATGACATTTGCAAGTGTTATCTGAATCATCAACACTATGGTTTGATTGATAAGCAAATTGATGGGTATCAAGGTGTGGTTTCTGTTGATTATTTAAGCTAAGAACAACGAGTTTCTCGAAACATTTCATAAGTAAAAGAGATGAAGGCGACTGGACGAAAGTTATTCAAAGTTTTGTTCTTTTTTCCCATTTTTCTCCCCTTTTTGAAAAAAATAATGTTGGTAACAGGTACGATTTAAAATGCTTCCCAGAAGCAGGGAATGGAGGGAGTAGACATATAGGAAGATTGAAGATGTAAAAATAAATAAAGCTAAACTGTTCTGCTCATACTCGCAAAATTTTACCTTTTACGCCGTCTGGCCCACGTGCCTTACTCTCATTAATATTCATTATCATCATCCTTGTTTTTTTTTGTTGGTTTTTTTGTTGACTGAACAATATGTTGTCTTCATCCAGTTAATTACATAAATTCCCACGAAAAGGTTCTCCGGGTGATTTGACAAGGTCATAGCGTGAATAGAAATTATTTAGATATCTAGTTCTTCAATATTGATTGTAATGCTAAATGTTGTATCTTTAATATCCGGTTTCTTTTTGGATTAATTTACTATTGCTTTTGTCCTGTCCCGGTACTGTATCTTTAAAATTGCCATAATGCACTTTTATCAATTAAAAAAATATAAAAAATTGTTTCTTACATTCTAAGATCTTTATATAAAAACAATTTTCTGAATTGTTTTTTACTTTATTAATCGTTATCTCCTTTTCTGAATATGTACCTCTTCTGATAAAATGATTTCTTTAAATCTTTGTTCACCCATGGTTTGTTGTTGGGGTAAGATATTATTATTATTATTATTTTTTTTTTTTTTCAGACAAGATCTTCACAGAATGTGATATACAGTCTGGTCTCTCTAATCCGATTCCCTTTGTGATCCGAACCATTTTCTGGGAACATATTTTTTTCCTTATTATTTCTTAGTATTCCCTAATACGGAATATTCAGTAATCCGAACAAATTACCGGAAACGGGCGGTGTTCGGATTAGAGAGACAAGACTGTACATGCAATTGGTAACATAAACATTCAGTTAATCTACACTTTTGCACGAATCTATATACACATGTACATTCTAATCAGTTCATTCAAAGTAACCACGCAGCTCTTCCCAAACTTAAATCATTCCAAACGTGCACACATTTTTTCTTTGGTTGACAACGTTTTAGAACAGGTTTATACTTAGGTAATAGCTAATGGTCGGAATTACCGTACCGATAGTCGGAGAGATGTGAATAGGTTAAGCATTTATGATTTATGAGAATTACTAACTTTGCAGAAAAAAAGAAGATCAATTTAGCATTAATTTTTGTTGGATGATAAACAGGTATAGTCATGTTTCCTAAATACATGTACATGTAGTTAAAATCTTCAGGTAGAATGTAAAAAAGCAGTCGGGATGCTTTCTAATCAGTAATCTGCTCATCTGCTATTGTCTGTATGATTTCTGTAGATGTGTCGATGTCTGCATTAGCTTGCTGAGTGGTTTCTTAGTGAATCAAATGGCAGAGTACCGTAGTCTGTAGTAAAGTGGTTTGTTTGTTGTTGATTTTTAAAAAATAATTGCGTAAAGAAGTTAAGATGCTAGCTCCTCTTGAATCGGGCGTGGTATACATTGGTCGTTTTTAAGGCTGTGGTTTGTTTATGAAAAATGCATTCGCCGTTAACAGGCTACTTGTCATGCCTTAAGAATTGCTGTTAATCAGGGGTTTGTTTATGAAAAATGCATTCGCCGTTAACAGGCTACTTGTCATATCCTATGCCTTCTGAATTGCTGTTAATCAGAGGACTATGATCGTATGGCGCCAAGAGGCCATGGTTACGCTATGGATATGATGAGGCTAGACCCCTCAGATCTAACAATCTTTGACCTCCAAACAACGTCACCGTAAAAAGACTATCACATTTTACACACGAGTTCCTTTCACTTTCAGCCTCAATAGCTGTCAGAACATGGTGTATTGCGATCAGTTTTAATTTCTGAATCTATGGTATGATTAAAGATGTTTTCTCTGGTTATTAATCATAGAAATATATTGTCATGCTGACGCTAGGCACGCGAAGGAAAGCGCCCGTATCGATTCGTGCGGATTTTCACTCGCTCTCCATAGCAATGATGTGCCTATAGCAAACTCGTTACATTTCGAGACACCCCCCCCCCCTTTTTCCCCCCTTCCCTAGTAGGAAGCTAAGGAGCTCAGTCAGTAGAGAGATGAGCTGCCAAACTGCGAGCCCTGGGTTCAAACCCTCAATCCCGGCAGATTTTTCTCGTGGCTTCCCTGTCGACCGAGCAGTGAATGGGAAGCTAGATCTCTTTACACCTGGCAAAAGTGAAGTCGGCGTGGAAAGCATTGACAAACTACCTTACAAAGTCGTTTTACTTTACTTTACTTTACCGGAGTTAGGGTTTACCGATACTCTTCAAACAACAAGAAAAGGTTTAATGTAACCGACCTTTGTCGTTCTTTGTCTGCTAGTCTGTTCGCCTCTACCGATGAGGGGAATTTTTTCAGTGTCGAAATGTTCATCGTAATCTTTAGTTGTCTCCTAGTGTAGTTTTTCTTCGCTCTCGTTGTTCCTAGATCCTGTTAGCCTTGTTCTAGTTTTCTTGATTGTTCTTCTGTTTTGGTTGATTTGTCTTTTGAACTAACTAACCGTGTCTTCATTTTGTTTCTATGCTGAGATTGGAAGGAAAGCGGGGGCTGCTTGTACAATTTAAAGTGCTTATTGGATCATCATTAATCAATATTGTCTTTACAAAAAAGTGTATGTTATATAATATATTAATGAAAGTTTCATTTACGTTATTTTGTATTGTATGATTGTATGCATGCATTTATGCATCACGGAGATGACCGAAATCAAATGTACCTGAGGCACTGGGGGGGGGGGCGGGGGGGGGGGGGGGGGGGGGGGGGGGGGGGGGGGGGGGGGGGGGGGGGGGGGGGGGGGGGGGG
>JASKDV010182516.1:0-12364 GCA_032466395.1 Aegires albopunctatus
TTATTATTATTATTATTATTATTATTATTATTATTATTATTATTATTATTATTATTATTATTATTATTATTATGTCTGGCAATGAGCATGTTATAGTAGCATGGAAACATGCGCATCATATCATCCGCCAACATCATCATTAACGTCATCATTGAGATCGTTGGAAGAAGGGAGCAGCTAAGGACAGTAACTCTGCGCACAAGTAACGTTTGGTCTGCTTTCTTATTGACAAGGTCTATGATCCATTCGATGTGTAACATGTTAGACCGTTTTTAACTGTGCAAGACCATTCGTTAAGCGGACCAACGTTCGTATCATTGATTATCTTTATATACTTTCTTAAAAAGCTCAACATCAGTCTCTTGACTCAAGAACGCATTTTCTTCAAGATGTTTGATGCATAAGGAGGAAAGCCCATTTTCTCGCATTTTGGAACTCATTGATAGATTCATGCAAAGAAAAGTTAGCCTATTATTTTGGAATAAAGTAATTAAAAACCTAGATTCTAGATTCTAGGATCTAGATAAGTGAAAAATGATTTTAGATTTGACCATTTTATATTTAATTTATAATTCTAAATCTAGATTCTAGATCTAGATCTAGATTCTAGAATCTAGAGTGAATGTACTCCCAGTGCCACAGAGCCTGATTTTCAGCTCACTTGTGTTCATTGAGCTTAATTTACGTGAATCTTTAGTTTAGACATAGAAAAGGATATGTTTTATCTTGAAATCATTCACTTTTCAAATCAGGATTGGTGTTTTTGCATTAGATTTTGTGGCTCTTTGTCACTGGGGGTACTGTGTCACTGAGACAATTTTTTTAGAATTGTAACTGTTTGATGCAATTGATTTGGGATGTATAATTTTTCTTTCTGTCTTTCATTATTTCTTAAACATTTTCATTCAACCCATCTGGGTTGGCAATGCAGACTTGCAGAGTAATGTTGAGTAGAAATGTCCTAAAACTCTTTACTTTTGAATATTGTCAAAGGATTTGCAACTTTTCAGAAATGGCAGACAACGATTATTCCTGCACTTTGTGTGATGAAACTCTTGACAAGGCTATCAGAGAGCTCGGAGAAGATCCTGAAAAACGACTTAAAGCAGTTCAAAGTTTAAGAACTAAAGTTGAAAGTGTTCCAGGTAAATGGCTTTTTACACCATGAATGCAGATCCATGGGGCATCAAAGTATCTACTTCTTTCCATTTCTTTTCATTAATATAATCATCAATTTTTTTAAACAGCCTTTTCAGTATAATTTACATTTTTTCCAATAATTTCAAAAGAAAATGTTTTGAGTATGTGATGACAAGTAATATCAATAATTACTGATAATAAGTTTCATTTTGGAAGTAATTTCTTACCATCTCCAATTTGTAACCTGAGTCAATCTTTTGCATTTTTGCTTTACTCATACATAAGGTGTGATTGATCATAAGGATTGTAATTGATCTGACTTTTGCTCAAGCATCAGCAAGATAAGGAAATTCTTGTCAACATTGTCCTGTCAATGTCAAATTGTTATCTACCGATTTTAGATCAGAAATTTGCTTTCAAAATCAAAACAATAATTCATGTTTCCTATATTCAGGAGCATTTCCCCCAATTGGTATTTTACTAATGAGCGGATGTATTTGTTTCCCAATATTTATGTATGAGAAGAGAGACTAGAGATTAAAGATTTGTGGCTGTTGTCGCAATTAATCAATCTTGCTCATTTGAACTTAACTACCAATGTAATAAGAGAAAATTTAAGTCACAAGCGATGTGGACAAATTATTATATGGGCATCGCCCGTCTTTTATAATGAATAAGAAAAGGCAGGAATAGAACAGAATTGCTTTTCAATTTCATTGCTTTATGGACAATAATTGTATAGATATTTCAAGGTGACAGAAATGTTAATGACAAAAGGAGTACTCTTTGCCTTTTTAATACTTTTGATGAGTCTATCATTTCTTCACCCCGCCCAGACCATGATTTTTTATATATTTTTAAAAAATTTTCGTTTGAATCAATTTCTGGGTAAGAGGATTTTTATATATACAGTAATTATTTGTAAGTTTTACTAAACTATTGTGTTCTGAGGGAAACTTTTAAATCAGAAAGCATTGTATAACATCATGTTTAGAATGAATCTGGGCTTTCTGATTGCAATATTTTGTTTTTAGAATTGAAATGATATCATCTTTCCATTTCTTTCTGACTTTTAGGCCTCATACCCTGCACAGACACTTCTTTCCTCTTACGATTTCTTCGAGCTCGTAAATTTAAGGAAGAGAAAGCATTTCTACTCATCAAAAATTATTATGAAACCAAGAAAAATGGGTCAGAATTCTTCACTGATTTGAAACCATCTGTCATCAAGCATGTTATTGATAATGGTATCATAGATGTTCTTAAGGAACGGGATGCTTCTGGTTGCCGAGTAGTTATTCTTAGAGCAGGTACGGTAATTTTCTTTTGAAGTGAGATCCCATTACTTAAACTATACAGTCTAAGAGCAGAATTATTTCTATTTAATTAGACCAGTTAAGTTAATCTGTACATAAGTCCACTTATTCTGAAATATTTTTCGGACAGTTGAGGACAGAAATTGCAGAAATTCTTGGCCAAAAGTCAAAACGAAAATCTTCGAACAATGCCCCCTCTTTCACCAACCTTTAAACACAACATCAGTGCTAAATGCACAGTTTCGATTGCCCATTGTGCAGCCACATTTCTCCCTCTCCCTCTCCCTTCACATGCCACAACGTGTCCTTACAAAAGCTGTGACTTTTCTTTCACGCTTTCTATAGACCCCTTCTCTTCTGATCTGTTTTGATTTCTCTTGCTGCTTGCCTGTCTTGACATAAGCAGACTGATACTGTGTGACCTCTCCCCACTCAATCAGCTCTCTTGCTCTTTCTTGCCACCTACCTACGAAAAGCAAGCGGTGACTTTTTGTTTCATCACTTTCCTTATCAACCAGTTGTTGCATTATCGATCAGGCAGCGAGATGAAACAATTAATGTCCAAAGCCTGCATATGAAATAGCTGATGGTGGTGTTTTAAAAAAATGATAAACAAAACTCAATCAAAAAATGAAACAGACACCAGCCACCAAGAACACAGTACAAAGAAGAAAAACAGAAAGAAAATGAAACCGAAACCAAAAAAAACATTGTCAAGCATTGAATGGCAGTTCCAAGTCCACATACATTATAACTGATGTAGTGCTTCCTTTCCATTGACATTTATTATACACAAAACGCTAATTACAGCATAATAAAATACGTCTCTCAACAGCCATGTTGTGTCATCATTATCGGTTATGCTGAAATTCTAGTTATAGCCTAATGAAATTTTTTAAAATATTGAGTTTCAGATTAAGTGCGTTTGACTGTAGTTATGGTATATAATTTTAACAATTATTTGTGTGTCAAAAAATATAACTTTTTTGGAACTTAATTGAAATGGTTACTTGTGCCCAAATCTTGTCATAAGGAAAGTTTAGCTGTCATAATGATTAATTTTGTAATATTTGTTATGACCTTAAAGTTAAATGTTTCTATTGTAAAGGTTAGTGTGTATTTAACTTTTATTATTGAAAGTTAATGAATGATATTTTTAACCTTGTCTGCTGTGAGTGTATATTATATTTAAAAAGTATTTAAAAGCCATCTTAACCGTACTGACATCCTAATCGCAGTTTATGAATTTCCCATGATGCTTATAAATCATCAGGTTGCAACATATCATATTCAGCAAAGGAATAATAATTTTTAGAATAATAACGATAACTTTTAGAATTCATATTTACTTCTAGTTATTACATAATTTTCAATACCAGCCTCCATTTCATGGGATTGGTTGCGTTTGTTCAAGCCTCTTTAAAAAAATATATATTTAAAAGACCCCTTATCTTTTTGTATATTTCTATTCTCATAGGTCGCTGGGATCCAGATGAATTTCCAATGACAGACATTCCAAGGGCTTTGTTTCTTGTTCTGTCCAGGCTGGTGAAGGTTAATACAGTTAACTGAAATAGTCAACTTGTTTAGGATTTATACCCTTTTATGATTTTATTATTTTTATTTAATGCTATCTGCAATACTTTACTTTAATAATAAAAGAAGGTAAATTTTCTTATTTTTGTTGCCAGGTTGCCATTAATGAATATGTCATACCCTAAGGGACTATCACTCCTTTCAAACTCTGCCACTAAACATTTGAAAAAAAATAATTAAGTTTTACAGAGATAATCTGCTATTTTACATAACTTTATGTTATACTTATAGAAACATTTCCAAGCTTTATTGGGTGAAAATTCAAATATTTTAAATTATGTTAGTGTGTTGACTTTATGGAGATAAGACTGTTACTAGTATTTCTAGATCTAGAATTTTATTTAATGTGTGATACACATAACATAGCAGTCATGTATTGATATGGATTTCTATGTCATTGTTTTCTAAGGAAGAGGAAACCCAAGTTCATGGTATTCATTTTGTCAACGACCTTGGGGAAACCACATGGAGGCATGCCAGACATGTTAGTCCTTCCTCTACTAAATATTTCATGAAGATATTGCAGGTATGCTTTTGAATCAAACCCATAAGAGGTACTAACTCTAATGCATGCATATGTTCGATTATCACTCCCAAACTTCAAGCATTATAATATGTCTAAATGATTTTTTAGTATGTCTCATCTTTTAGTTTAGTTTTTAGTTTAAATATCTCATAAGAAATCAGGTACCCAGCTAATATTTCTTTTATTACCTCTCCTATTTGCAGTATAAGCTATCTGCAAATTGAACACTTTGATTATAATTGTTGAAAAACACCACCATCATTTACTACGATCTATTTACTGATTTATATTGTCAATCTGAGTTAAGCGTAAGTTTTTAAGTAATATTAGCTCTTAACCCTTAAAGGGCTGGCCCTGCTCATATTTTCCACCCTCAGAGGCCTGACGTAAGGGGCATAACTCATATTCACTAACGAACACATTTCACAAAATTGAACATAACTTTGCAACAAAACAAGTTAAAGACTTGATTTAAATACAAAAAATAGGCAAATGAATGCACTTTCAGATGGTATGGACACAACAGACATGAAAGAATTATGGGATGCTGAAAAAAAATGCCAAACTCGAATTTATTTCATTTGCCCACCCCGCGACTGCCTGGTCTGTTTCAATGAGGCTCCCATTAGGACTAGATCTAGATTGATTGCATGAAGGAACTGATTCTACACTTATAATGAGTATGCCGGGCTCAATTACTAGCGGGCGACAACGGGCGATCCCGCACAATACGGCAATGGGCAATAGCGGGCGATAACGCTCTTTAAGGGTGAAGGGCTGTCCCTGCTCATAATTTCCACCCTTAGAGGCCTGACGTAAGGGTCATAACTCTTATTTACTAACACATTTCACAAAATTTAACATAGCTTGGGAACAAAACAAGTTACAGACATGATTTGAATACCAAAAAATACCTGATGTATAATCCAGATCCATATTGCCTGAGGACCAGTATGTTGGGTAAACATTTCAACTTCGACTGGTTAAAGCTGATCTGACAATGCCCACCTTCTTTGCCCATCCTTTTTTTCACTTGCTAAAATGTGAAGTATTCTCACATGTTGGATAGGAACTTGTAGGGATCCTTCGTACATTATTCCACTTTATAAGCACACACATTCTTACGCTATATGCAGTTTTATTCTATTGGTAGGATGAAATAAAAATATTTTTTGAAAAGATAAATTAAGTGACCCTTTGTTTTTCTCTCTCCGTGAAACAAGTCTTTGGGGAAAAATATATACATGAATTTGGTTTAACATATTTAACATAATTATAATATTAATATTGTATTCTGCTCTGCCGATGAGCTCAACACATAACTTTAAAAAAGTCACTGAGGAGTACATTTTACTCAATGACTCTAATAATACATTGTAGAGGGTTGAATTTCATCATATTAAAGGATAGGATTTTGTGAAATATTGAATCAGAGCAAAACATAATAATTGTTATGTTCATACAAATTCATCATTATTATCTACATTATTACAATTATGGTTCATTCACTGATTGCTTAGATTATTAAAGATCATCATTTGCAAACAGTATTATGAACCCAATATGTTCCTGTATTGTAGATGGTCTTGAGTAGTGCTGTAACTTCTACTATGACCATGCTTAATGCCATCCGCAAAAAGTATTCATAGATCAGCCTGTATGGGCAAGGCAATGGATGCAGGGGTAAAAATTTGCTGGGAATACCCTAAATTTGCGGATTTTTTATGCTTCCATAAGAGTCGCAAATTTTTCAAAATGAAAATTAATTAGATAATTGTTTAATTAAGCGATTATGCTGTAAACAGTCACAATATTAAGTTGTTTTTAAGAATTTTTAGAGGGTCGTGGAAATTGCTTTAGGAAAACGGATATTGTCATTAAATATCATTTGGTTTTTGAAATTTAAAGGATCAACTGAATGGATGGCATTTCAGAAAGTGTGGAGTTTGATTGCCATCCTTCACCACTAGATTTTTCTTTTCTTTCCTGTTTTTGTCTTGTCCGCATTGTTAGGCATTTCATTCAAATTTTTTTGTCTTTTTTATTATTATGTTTCAGGAGTGCTTTTTGAAAAAAAAATAATACAGATGATTATATAAGTGCATCATCTCTGTCTATCATTTCAAAAGTTAAAATTAATATTGGATAGTTTTTATTTAGGTTGTAATTGGATGGCTGTTCCTTACACTACTGTCATTGTCATCCTATTCTTTTGATCTATCCTTTTTCTAAAAGTTTTCTTTGAGCCCTCATGATGACAATAGTGATATTGCTAATATTCCTTGTTACCTGTATTTGAATGGATTGGATTTTTGATCACTCAAGATGGATAATCAGTAATCTCACACATTTTTATAATAGCTTCATGCTATTTATTAGTTAAAAATGTATGATTCTGCCTTAATATATGTTTATATGACTATGACATGGACAAAGCCTATGTTTTTTTTTTAAATTCGGAAGTGGTTGTAATAGATGCCAGTGATTATCTTTTCATATTTTTATATTTTGAATCATGCATTTTTAACACAGTATCTTATTGTCATTATATGAAGTTACAATATAAAGCTGTACACAGGTTATGGCCCACTACAGATTTTTCCCCTGCTTCCTTGAAAAGACCCTTGAAAGCTTACTACTTCAGATACTAAATACTGGTCACCTACTTGTATTCTTTTTGCCAGACTGATAAAATTGATATCTTTATAATCTACAAAAATGAACTGTTTTAATCTTGCAATGTAATTTCAGTTAAAGAGAGGAAAAATTAAATTGTGATATTACAAATGTATACCTTTTATTCTGAATTTGTATACAAATGAAATATGAAATATGACTCTTAATGCTTGATACTATTATTTCTTAGAACCATAAAACATTGTTATCGTGTTATTAGACAGTTATCCTTACTTAGATTATTACTATATATATAGATATGGGTTTATTCAGAATTTAAAATACATGCAATGTTATCCTAATGAAGGAATTATTCCCTATCACATTTGTAAAGTGAAATAATAGGGCCTTTTGCCTTAATTTAGTCGAGCTATCACAATTTTACCTATTTATTCAGATAGACAAAGCTAGGAGTAGGAGCCAGGCAGATGAATCAAGTCCAATACAATGTCATTTCATGTTTCAATAGTTTACTCTCTGACCATACCAATGGGCATGACAGGGTCTGTCATGCTTGAGCTTGAAGTTTCAGTTTCACCAGTAGTGGGATAGATGTTCATTTCATCACACAAAGTTCTAATTGATGAATCACAAAAATAGGTGTGAATTCTACCTTTGATCATCGATTTCAATTCATTGATTCATTCATAGTCATTGCTGATACACATATAATGGATATCCTTTTTGATGTAGAATTAATCATATAATATAATGTATGATATATATTGTTTGAAGTCTCTCATCATTAAGGTTATTCCTGGAGTTTGAGTGAATAAGAAGAGTATGCCCGCAAGGTTAAAAGGGTTAAGCTGCACCATTCTACATGTAGTTTATTAAAGGGATGCCCCTCATCCCAATTCAGGTGGAATCATCCCGCTATGAAATGAAAGGATATTAATAGACTAATGTCGGATGGATTGTTATTTTTTCTCCTTCTAATCACTCCACAAAATGATTGTCACTTAATGAAGGGAGCATGGCTGGATTGATGAAAGTTGATTCTGATTGGAAAATAACTCCAATAAGAACTTAATAATAATTGGCCATGAGAAATCATTTTATAAAAATGTGTTGAATATGAAATATGTTTCTCTTATTTCTTTGTTGCAAGGAAAAATATTTAACTTTCAAATCTTGATCTTGGAGTTATTGAAATTGTCTTACTGTCTGTTACATAATGTATAAATACTCTAGTACACCGAGATAAAATTATTCAAGTGTATCAAAAGAAAAAGAAGAAAAAAAATACTGAATAAAACCCTGATAAAAGTAATTTTCACAACTTGTTAAACAGCTTCTCCATATTCAGTTACAGCTTAGATTAGAAACATGGTCAAAGAAAAAAATGTAATAGAGATGTTGAATAACTCTATTCCTTGGTTGCATTTCTTTGTTTTATTTTGTGCAATATAAATATATTAATAATACATGTCTGTGGTAATGGTGAAAAGAAGCTATTTCATAAGTTATAAACTATTAAAATAATACTGTTACTTATTCTGTGAATAGCTCTCTTGATTGAAATGTAATTTATTATCATGACCCTTGGATCTTGATTTTCATTTTCGTGCCTCACTTATCTTAGGCAATTCACAGATCATCTAATCTGTGTGATTATGATGTAGATGTCAAAACTTTTAAATATTTCAAGAATATAAATAAATACATGACAATACATACATTTTGTTTTCACTGTTTTCCCTTGATTTGAAATCTCATATTTAAAAATACATTGTGTGCTTCAGCTTGTCCCTTTTTCATGTGCAGGCTACTGTAGCAGCAGCGGAATTGACAAAATTTTTTTTGCTAAACTTTGAAATATTGCCCATGTTTTACTTTTACTCATGGACGGTGTGAGTGAGAAAAGTTGATTTAAGACCCTTTCTGGATATCCATTTCATGAAATGTGTTGATAATTCATATGATAAACTATGTTTATACTTCCCTCTTTCTTTATGTCTGTGTCTCCCTCTTTCTCCATATTTATACCTCCCTCTTTTTTCATGTTGGTGTCTCTCTTTCTCCACATTTATACCTTCCTTTTTCTTTATGTTCGTGTCTCCCTCTTTCTCCACATTTATACCTCCCTCTTTCTTTATGTTCGTGTCTCCCTCTTTCTCCACATATATACGGTATACCTTCCTCTTTCTTTATGTTTGTGATTGTGTCTCCCTCTTTCTCTACATATATACGATATACCTTCCTATTTCTTTATGTTTGTGTCTCATTCTTTCTCCACATATATACCTTCATATTTCTTTATGTTTGTGTCTCCCTCTTTCTCCACATTTATACCTCCCTCTTTCTTTATGTTTGTGTCTTCCTCTTTCTCCACATTTATACCTTCCTCTTACTTTATGTTCATGTCTCCCTCTTTCTCCACATTTATACCTTTCTCTTTCTTTATGTTTGTGTCTCCCTCTTTCTTAACATATATATCTTCCTCTTTCTTTATGTTTGTGTCTCCCACTTTCCCCACATTTATGCCTCCCTCTTTATTTATGTTTGTGTCTCCCACCTTCCCCACATTTATGCCTCTTTATTTATGTTTGTGTCCCCCTCTTTTTTCCATGTTTATTAAGTCTATATGTGTGTCTCCCTCTTTCCCCATGTTTAGTTTATGTCTCCTGTTCCTATTTCTCCATAATTATGTCTCCCTTTTTATCAAACTGGTCTCTCATCTTTACTGCATTCACCTCTTCGTCTGTCTCAATCTCATGCTTATGTCTCCTTCTAACTCTTTACATGTACCTTTCTCTTCCCACCTTGTTTCTCTCTTTATCCATGTCTGTCTCTCTCTTTTCCATTCATTATCTCTTCCCTCTTTCTCCACATTTATGTCTCCGTCTGTCTCCCTGGCCACACTTCCCTCTAACTAATCTTACTCTTCTATCCTTCTTACATCTCCTACTTTCTTATCAGTCTCATTCTGATGATTCTCTACCTTGGCATTTGTCTTTCCTCAATTGCTGAATATAGTACTGTTTTTTCTTCTTTTCCACAATACCCTCTAAATCAATATTTTTCAGCCACAATCTGTTCTCCCTTTTCTCTACCTCCACTAATATGAATTGTCTCTGTATCCATCTGCCCCTAATCTTAGTTTAATGTAATTAACTAACTTGACACCTATGTGGCCTTCACCTTTATCGTTCTTTTCTGGCACAGAAACACATTGACTAGAAGCATGAGCACACACAATAGTATACTTATAATATAACTCACTATTAAAGTGTGTAGTGTGTTGTAAGCTCTTTCAATTTGCAGTATTTGCCACTATATACTACTTTATCTACCAATGTAGAGCTACGAGTTGCTTTTGACCTCTCTCTCTCTCAGAGTACAGGTACACATTCTTTACCATGCACACATTATGCAGACAATTTGCTGGTCAATTTTTTCCATGTTGACTTACGAACAATGGATATTTTTCAGGACCATATTTTTGTTATCTGCGATGTGTTTAGGGAAAACCCGGTAGACTTTGCTCTATAGGGAGAGGCGCGATAATCCCTTGTGTAAGTGGAATTTTGTCTGTTTTTCGCAGAAGGCCCCAATCATCAGTCACATCCAGGTCCATGAAACTGTCGTATAATATACATGTATTTGAATAATCTATTATTATTATTCATCAAAATTTCTTGTCAAAGGTGGCTTTTAATACTTTTATGGCAAGTTATCGCACTTTGAAACAGTTGCCTTTCTTTCACTTAAAGTCACCCTGTACTATGATGGAAGTTCAAATTTCAGAAATTGGTTGACAATCAACAATAAAAGGCAAAGTAATTACAGCTTTTGTTGCCGGTACTCAAACATTGAAAAGCTAACACTAACTCACACTTCACAATTAACTTTAACTCGATACCGGTATTGCCATTGCTTGTTTAAAGTTTATAGAAAAAGAAGATGGCATTGTCATCACTAGATTTCTAGATCCAGGAAATAATGCATTATTTGAAATCATAGGGTGAAATAAAAGAAAACTTCATTTCATAGCATTACAATTTCAATTACACTAATTACAGTACAGTATTAAAAAAAAAGGGCTGTTGGTGCCAATTATCTGGTCTTACTCTTACCATTAGTACATGTATTAGTTTGCATGCCAAATGCAGTGATACCTCATGATAATTAACGACAGTGTGGGCCTATACAATGAGACTTGTGCCTGCATGTGAAATAAATTTGCAATCATTAACGCAAAGTCCCTGGAGCCAAAATGTAGGGGGAAAAAAAGTATTTTATCTTTGATCTATCTCTTATCATTTTACACTTAAACTTATATTAAACGCCAACTCCTACCCGTCCGTTAATTTTTTTAGGTACAAGTACAAGGCAGCAGCAAGGGGCCACCTGGCGTCTTCGATCTTCAGCGCATGATTGATGTAGGATGCTATGAAACATACATTTACGATACATTGAAAAAGCGTTCACTGAGTTTAATTAAAGGAAATCACACATGGCCACTGAGGTTTAAAATAATTTCAGTAAATCTGTATATTTCTTATACATGTATTTCTCTTAGTATTATACTGCTTTAACTACGAGATTAAGTGATGTTTTCTGACCATTCTGACAACTATGAGATTAAGTGATGGTTTCTGAACCATTCTGACAACTTTCACATCTGTTTTCTTCATTGAATAAGGAATGCATCATGTCTCATTTTAGATACGTTAACCACGGAAATATGGCCTACTACCTCTAGATTAATGTAATATAAGCACTTAATATGATCCTACTAGTCAATATTAATTCTGTGTCATGGTTGAGTATTTTATTATTATTTTACTTTGGACCTCAGGTATAATCTGTCCCCGCGGAAAATCGCGGCGCTTGCGGCCGCGATTTTTCGAACTTACCGCAACGGAACCGCAATTTTGACAAATGCCGCGATTTTTTTGCATTTTTCAAGATTTTTCCCTGTTATGGAGTCGTACATATGCTAAACATGGGGAAATGCTATTGCCACTGCCACACAACACTATTAAGATTTCGCGGGTAACTTCCCTTGACTACACAGGAAGTCAATTATTCATTCTTTGTTTAAATTTAATCTGATTGACTCAACCTGCATCTCTTCATCTCGATCAAATTTACGCGTTTTCTG
>JASKDV010182527.1:0-7500 GCA_032466395.1 Aegires albopunctatus
CTCTCTCTCTCTCTCTCTCTCTCTCTCTCTCTCTCTCTCTCTCTCTCTCTCTCTCTCTCTCTCTCTCTCTCCCACAATTGTATTAATCACCGGTACAAAATTGTCTGATGTTGAAATGCACAAACATGATATTAAATAAAAGATCTAAAATCTAAGAAATATATGAAGATTAGCGTAAGAAAATGACAAGTCTGGTTATTTGCAGCACAATAGGACCTATTGTTCTTAGTATTCCAGAAATAATACCGATATAAAACATAGAAACCGATTTGACACACTAACAGTGAGGAAGTTGAAAACCTTAGTTGATCATACTTTTAGTTCCCTGCCTATCCTTATCCGCATGACTTACAAGGAAAATGGAGATATCTGTTGATAATGGTAGGCCTATCTGTGCTACAACAACACAGTTGAGCTAATAATAGCACGTCGATGACTGAAGTGGTCACATTGAAATTACCTCGTGTAATCTTTTATGAAAGTAGACATTCTTCGCAGTTGGCTCTACCGGTAAGCTTTTTTGTGTTTTTTTCTTCTTCTTTGTGACATGTGTCATTGAAATATTGACCAAGAATGACGAAGATTAAAAGATTAAATAGGCCTATATTAAGTTTAGTTCACATCAGTAGGCCTATAATACATCATAATAGTTACGAATGGATTATAAAAATAGCCATTCGAACGGTTATCATAGGGATGAATTTTCTTCTTCGTTCGCATGAAATTAATTGTAGATCTAACATATTTTTAGTGCAGGGGCATAAATCTAAAAAATAAAAATGCCTACTTCGCGAAAAGGAGAGACCGGTGTCAAATCATAAGCTTATATAGTTTATAATAATAATAATAATAATAATAATAATAATAATAATAATAATAATAATAATAATAATAATAATGATAATAATAATAATAATCAGGATTAGCACACCGCAAAATGAAAAGGCTTAAAGTTAAAGTTGAGATAGTAGCACAAGTCATTATTAATTCTCTTCATTGAAATCTAATACAATTGGAGAACGATTTTACACGACATGCATACTGTTTTTTGTTTGATTGTTTGTTTGTTTGTTTTATACAAGGGACTAGTTTAGGCCTACCATTGTTAACAATACTAGATCTACACCCGCCCCCTCATCATTCCCAAACCAAAAATAGTATCTTGAAAAAACAAAACAACAACATCTGAGCGTTTTATATCTAGCGCTTTTCCACTAAATGTGCTCAAATGCGCTTTACAGAGTTCCCTGGCAGGCCAATACAATCCAAAATCCTTCTCACCCCCCTGGGGGCATACAGAGGTGCGATCCTATTAAAGGCGCTACACTCTAGCATACTGACAACATCTTCCTCTACATATGACCAGGTACCCATTTCACACCTGGGTACGATGAGAAAATGCATGTAAATAGTCTTTCCCAAGAACTCAATGTCACACCCAACCGGGATTCGAACCTGGGACCTCTCGATCACCAGCCCAATGTCTACCACTAGACCACGATACAACAACGATGATAAGAGATGATAGACTAAAAGAAAAAAGATAACGGGGGAGAAGGAGGGGGATAAAGAGGAAAAGAAGAAATGAGAAGAAGAAGTAGTAGAAGAAGAAGAAGAAGAAGAAGAGGAAGAAGAAGAAGGAGGAGGAGAAGGAGGAGGAGAAGGAGAAGAAGAAGAAAAAGAAGAAGAAGAAGAAGAGGAAGAAGAAGAAGAAGAAGAAAAAGAAGAAGAAGAAGAAGAAGAAGAAGACTATTAACACAGAAGAAACATAAAGCATACGAGTAATAAGAATATTTCACATTGGCGCATAAATATGCCTATATTTTATTATCATAGTGAGAGATGCTTTGTAAGTAGCGTAGGCCTACAACAAGTGTACTAGACAGACACTATCGAATCTGGTAGATGTAAACAGTAAATTTCAAGTTGTGAGTTATCATTGCATGCATGTCTGAAATATTATTAAGTTCGATCTCAGAACGATAGATCTAATCATTTTGCAAATTTAGTATCGGTACTCGAGTTCGAGGAATCATTGCAATGGCCAATGGAGGTAAAGACTGCATTAACTAAGACGAAGTTTTTCCACATCATGGGTCTTCAAGCCGCTAATACAGACGATGACCTGATACATATTATTATGGGCTATGTACTGCAAACAAATTGGACTATTATAGGCAAATGTCCTAACTAAGGCCTGATACACGTATGGTAGATAGTAGATCTAGATCTAGATCTTCTATGCAATTTCCATTCGCCAAGCGCCTAGACTAGTCGAGATGTTCCACAGTTGCCCAGACACAAGTAGCCCACCAATTTGGTTAATCTGTTGTAGCAGAGCGATTCTAGGTTAAATGGCACGCCTCACCGTAGACCTAGAATCTAGATCTATATTGTAGTTTCGCGCCTAAACACTAAACGCCAGACGATCGATCCTAAGGTCGTGCTTATTGTCTCCGTTGTTGTCTGTCAGTGTCACCACTTAGATCTACCGCCACATCAACACAACCACAACCCCACCATTAGTGAAATTGATAATGTTCATTGACTTATTCATTTAGATCTATCTTTTCGATGCCAATAAACATTACCAATCATTTCTGTTTCATTCTTGCTGTAACTCTGTGCAGAAACATACATTTTAATATTATAGATCTACACGTAGATCTATTTTCAATTAATATCCAAATGAACATTTAAAAAATAAAAATTAAAAAAATGCAAATTCTCAATCACTTCTGCTGCACTAACATTTTGCCACCTTATGATAGTTTCTTTTGTCTTTAGTTCTAAAGTGAAACGTCTCCTAGTTAGTTATTATAATATTACATAGTATCGGCCTAATGCATGTACAATTATTAATTTATTGTCATCCCCTTTTCTTAGTAGGCCAGGTAGCTCAGTCGGCAGAGCGTTGGGCTGCTAAACTGCGAGCCCCTGGTTCAAACACTCAGTCCCGGCAGATTTTTCTCGTGGCCCCCGTGTCGACCCAGCAGTAAATGGGTAGCTAGATTTCTTGAGATCCGGCGGAAAAAAAAAATCGGCGTGGAAAGCAACGACAAACTACGATCAGCCCTCTATAATCCGAACATCTCTGTTCTCTGCAATTTGTTCGGATTATAGAATTTCCCAATTAGAGAATACTAAGAAATAATAAGAAAAAATCCGTTCCCAGAAAACCGTTCGGATTACGGAGGGATCCGGATTACAGAAGTCAGGACTAGAGAGGGCTGACTGTACCACATAAAGCCTTAAACATTGCTCTTAATTTCCCCTACGCTCAGTAATGGGTGTAGGGAAAACTTTTACTCTTTATTAGTTTCTTTTCTCTCCATAAGTTTTTGTTTTCTCCATATAATCTTAATATTTAAACTAGATCTAGTGGTCCTTCGTCTCAGCACTTGTTTTAAATAGCATGGTAAAATACACGTCAAGTAATAAAAGAATTGTTCACGTATCTCCTTATCTAAGCTGCTTCTCTCCATTGTATACCACTTAGTACAAATCCAATAAAATTTGCATCCAATTTGTAAATTTCCGCCTTCACTGCCCCCTCCCCACTACCTCCCTATCCCCACCATCCCCAACCTTCTCTCCCCCCCCCCCTTTTTCTCTCTCTCTCTCTCTCTCTTTCTCGAAAGGTTTCAAGATGCTTTTAAAAAACCTGGACAGCTACGTATTGGTGGCATTGGTGGTATGGATTAGCTTTTTGTGTAACGGATTATTTGCTTGTAATAGGTGTTGGACCCAAGATATCGATAGTTCAAATGATGGACATTTTGATGCTCAGAAAGTCGCCGAAGATATTCAACATGCCCTGGAATGTCGTGCCAATCCTGGTCTAGCTGTGTCTATTGTAAAGGTATTGATGTAATCAATGAACAATACACTTAGATATTCATGTATATGGTTCGTTAATTGCGAGTTACCCATCCCATATCGGCTTCATTGTGTTCAGTGTTGGACGCTTCACTTGATGTCATGCTATATTGTCACTGTCTGACCCGACTGAGTCTGGTCACCGTAACGGATCTTTAAGTTGCGGATGCAGATGATGCTGTTCCCTTGACACTGGTTACAAGAATAATAAAATTATTCATGCCTTTATTGTCACTTTCGAAACTGATTTCCGGGATTCGACTGGAAATGTTGTAACGATTTGTCTATGGGAATTACCAGTTATTGATAATGCAAACAACGGCTAATGGAGTGAAGCTGCTAACGCCTGACAAAGCCTTACACCTACCAACCACCCATTTTGGTCCTTTTAGAAATGATATGATTATTGCTCATTCCACATAAATCTGATTCGGTCATGAGTAATGTTGCATAATGTTTCCATGATAAATTAGACACAAAACCATCTACCAAATAAAAATGAAAACAAATTGTGTATTATTTCCGGTACCAATCAGGACGGCAAAACGATTTTCTCTCAAGGATTTGGTGTGGCAAACATGACCAGCAAAGTTCAGGTGACGTCAACAACCAAATTCGCCATTGCGTCACTCACGAAAGCCTTCACATCAGCGCTCCTGCTAGACGCCCTGGTCACGAACGGGAGGTAATTAGTGAAAGATTGTTATGATCAAAAATCGAATACACGAGGATTTGTCTAAACGATCGAGTATTTTAATTAGGCTTATTAAAATTCATAGTTTCTTGTCTTTGGGAGATTTTGAATCTAAAATTGTTATTGATTCACAGACACTCCATCAACAGTAAACGCTGCAATGTCTGACTGACTTGACTAAATGTTGTTCACAATGTGTTGTCCGACCTGCAAGCCTCAGCAACTTTCCAGAATAATTCTGCGCATAGTGCTCTCTAGATTTCCATAATAAAATTATATATGTATGGTGCTAAGATCAAAACCATTAAAAAAAGCTGGCATAATTCAAAGCATGAAAGAGAGAAGTAGAGACTTCAGTATTATTATAGTATACATGTATCATACTATTATTAATCTATTTATATTGCTTTTGTATTAGGAATCCAGTAATGTTATTAAGGAAGAATAAGCAAATGCATGTAGTTCCGGAAATTGTCTCCGTACGACTTGAAGTTGAAGTCAGGTAAATGCATGTAATGAAATGGCATTCTTGGCGTGGCGTCAGTCGCAAGAATTACCCCGCATTGAAACAGGTCATAGTTGGGTGAGGTAAATTGTTTGAAGAACATTGATGCTAATAAAAAGCCTTTCTCAAGAACTCAAAACCAAGCGAGGCAGTTGGGATTCGAATCTCTTTATCTCGGGCCTGACAACCTAACCATAATGCCCGTGGTTCATGAGCTTTTCTGTAGACGACACGGCCACGAGCCAAACCAGCCCAAAATTCGATGGCAGTCTTTAAAGTCAGTGTTTTTTAAATGACTGCTGGTCTATATATAGGTAGGGTTTAAACGCTTCATGGCACGCTTAAGGAAATCACACGGCGCAGTAATACTGCACTAAAGCTATCCACTTCACATGAATAAAGTGTACGCTGTGTTGCCGTTAATTATATGATTATCAATCCGAGAGTGAACATCTAATTATATTACGTTATATTATTGGACTTTAATTTGATACACGGATTGATCGATCAACAACTAGAGTAGCCCGTTATGAAATTATTTTAACCGACACCCTTTAAAACATGTCTTTCTCTGGTGTTTCCCCAGTATTGACCTTGAAACCCCTCTCCACGAAATCCTGGGAGAAAACTTCCGGTTTTATGACCCGGAAAGATCCAAATACGCCACTTCTGGTGACCTCCTGTCTCATGCCATCGGCTTACCTAGCAACACTTACCTGAGGTTCAAAGTTCAAATTAAAATCACGGAGTTACTCGAGTAAGACCTTACTATGTTTACCTATTCAATGGTCTAAATTAAATTCCTTTCTGTCCTTTTCGAAATTGTAAACACACGACGTCGTATTATTACATCTACCATTATAATATTATGTATTCTAATTATTCTAAAAGATTGAACATTTATAAAAGTATACAGTCAACGGCAAAAGAAAGTTTACACTTTTGGATCTGATTTCATGTGTCTCTGGTTAAAGTACTTAAAGCAACCCCATATTGTTATATATCATTTTAAAGGTAAAAAGTTGTAGAATTCAAAACTGAATTCTAAATTTAAGCAATGTATGTGGTACATGTATTTGTAAAACACATTTATCTGAATAAATGAAAAAAAGTGACATGGAAAAATATGAGGTAATACTAATAGCGAGGATTTTTCATGCAGGACAATGTCCTTTGCCACCGAGCAAGTAGAACAAATGATTTCTTGACAAAACATGAAATCACAACTATGGACTAGCCATTAGTCAGTCCCGACAGAAACCCCAATGGAGCATACATGTAAAGGGAATTAAAGAAAAAAGATCGTGCTAATAATGGCAATGAACTATCCCAGACATTGCTCGAGATCTGGGATAATATTCCTCCGAACTTTGTGGAAAGCTTCCAAGAGTCTGATATTTGTACAACTCACAAGGCGATCACACCAAATTTTGATTATGCCAAGTGAGAAATTTGAAACTTTTAATTTAAACCCCGTTTTTTTTTTTTACAAAATCAAGATTTATTGTACTACAATTAAATGTTTTATTTCATATCAAAGTTCACATTATTCCCTTCAATTTGACATATCAAATATAAGATATAGGCATGAGTGGGTGATATGCGAAGCCGTTAAAAAGTGTAAACTTTCTTTTGCCGTTGACTTTCTAACAAACGATACACTGAATATCAAACAAGTTGAATATTAATAAATATACCCGATACACGTACATTTAATATCACACGAGAGAGAGGGAGAGAGAGAGAGAGAGAGAGAGAGAGAGAGAGAGAGAGAGAGAGAGAGAGAGATGAGGAGGACCAAAGTGATAATGATAGTGGGAGATAGACATAAAAGAAACAGTGTGGATATCAATCACAGAGGCCAGCAGACCGGTGAAGGAAAGAGGGGTTTACAGGAAGCAGTTAGTTAGATATACATTATGTATGTCATGTCCTAAAGGATCCTTGAGGACAAACGGTGAATGATGATGCTGATGATGATAAAGGTAATGATGCTGATGATAATGATGATGATAGTGATGATGATGATGATGATGATGATGGTAAATATAATGATGCTGAGGATAATGATGATGATAGTGATGATGATGATGACGATGATGATGACTATGATACATTATCATGATGGTAATGGTAATGTGATGATGATGGTGATGATGATGACTATGATACATTATCATGATTGTGATGATAATGTGATGATGATGGTGATGATGATAACTGTCACATTTGACAGCTTTTTGACTCATACTGAAAAGTCAAGCACTTGAAACGTTATTATATACGCGTGTAATATTATATTTTTCCTACGTTTTTGATATTAACCGTCTATGTCTAGTTAGAGCCCCCGTTCCCCTCCTCCCATCGATTTTTTCTTCTCTTGTCTCTTCTTACTAAGCATCTTTCCCCATTTTCCTCCAGT
>JASKDV010182527.1:10000-12363 GCA_032466395.1 Aegires albopunctatus
GCAGAGCGGTTAAGCCGCTGGATTCACATGCGAAAGGTCGCGGGTTCGAATCTCTTTGGAGACACCATGTTTTAACTCTTGGACAAGGTTATTTCCGGCGCTTTTCTTACGGTTGACGCTCGGTGACGGTAAATACCGAAAGACAAAGTTCCCTTCTGGGATGAATAAGTGGAATTTTATTTTATTCATTTATTTTATTATAGTGCATTGTATGTATCGTTAACCACTCGTACAAGATATTCTTCGTTCATTTCTTTCTTCTTTTTCATTCTTTCAGCTTTTTTCACACTTACAGTAATACGATGATACTCAAAGTTTTCATTATTCTTTTCAAATCCTATCATTCATTCACTTATTCAAAACCTTCACTCGGTATAGTGCTAAAACATTGCCATGCAGCCATTTTTTTTTATCCATAATTATTTCGTAACTCCAACAGAGTTTGGGAATCAAAGTGCGGATCGGGATGTATCTATTCAACGTCAGACGACATGGCCAAATGGTTGAATTTCCACTTGACCCTGGGTAAGAATGGTCAAGGAAAGCAAGTGTTTAGGTCATCAGAGGTCAGCACTCTCCATTCTGCAAGGACATTACTGAAATCAAAGTCATGGTGTGGTTTCCGAAAGCCGACATTTCCTGTGACGTTTTCTTGCGACAACTACGCCCTCGGGTGGAAGGTCGGCTACTATAAAGGTAGGTAATCTGTTTTATTTTACTGATATATATATATATATATCTTTAAATGATATATATATGCAGCAACAGATGTGCTTAGAATAACAAGACTGCTGTCAAAACCACTAACTGTAAAAAACCCAGAAGCAAAGAGTTATGACTATATTCGAGTAAAGACGATTAGACTCAGAAATGAGTTTGACTCTGCGAGCCCGTCGTCATAGCTTTGACTTTTCCTCATCATCACCATCATCATCACCATCATCATCATCATTGACTTTCACTTTCACCTCTTTCAGAGTAAAAGCCACGCATAAGCGATTTCCATCTGTCTCTATCTTGGGCAATCTTTTCAAGCTTGTTCCACATGAGTCCCATCTCTTTGATTTTCCTGTCAATCTGGCGACTACTAATACTGAGACTTCCTACTGTCAATACATCTTTTCCATGTCTCCCGTGGCCTACCTCTGCCTCGTGCTCCCTGTGAATTCCATTTTAAAGATTGTCTGGTGATGTTGTTATTGTTGTTACTTTGCTTCCATTTGACTTGTTGCTAGTTTAACGTTATTTTATGATACTCGTGATAAAAAAACGAAGTAAAAATAAATAAATAAATAATTTAGTACGATTTATAAAATGTAATATCGATAACAGGTAAGTTTACGTAATTACACGTAAGGTTAATTTGTTGTATAGAATGCCATATTTTTCTTCAAATTAAAAAAATGTATATATCTGTACAAGAACGTAAAGTAGAATCTAGTTTTTATTTGAAAAGAATTAAAAAAAAAAAAAAAATGAATAAAATAAATAAAAATAATAAAATAAAAAATAAAATATATAGATCTATATAAAAAATCACTTTTCCTCAAATTTTTATTTTAAATAATATTAATATATATCCATTGCGTAACGTTCATATTATAATAATATCCAAACATCCGATTCTTTGTAACAGGTTATGAGATTCTCACTCACACAGGCACCACACCGGGCTATGCTTCTTTCGCCACTTTGTTTCCGACAGAGAATTTCGGATTTTTTGGTGTTATGAACGGTGACGATAGTGACGACAGTTTCAAGTATGCTGACTAATCTATTCTCTATTAGTTTATTTAAATATTCTATATTCTTCTGTGTTAATGTAGATATACAGTTTATTTCGTTACCTAGCATGTACTGTCGTTATTGATCCCAACTTCCAGGTTTTGCAAGTAGATGCTTTGTGTATTGTGTGCCTTCATAAACGGTGTCACTCAATGAGCGGGGCAGTTATTTGGAGCAGTTGTTAATAAGAATATTAATTAGAATATAGATGCGCCATAGAATTATATTTATAGACGTAGATAAGGTACTAGCTAGATCTATCCACCATTGGAAAAATCGTTGTCACTTGAGGGCGGAAGTATTCGTTTCTTGGCCAAACAATGCATTTTACTAGGTCAACATGCGAATGTGAGTGACGGTTAATCAAAACTGACCAAATCAGACTATTATGATGTCAACACTATTTTTAAAACAGCCCCCAAAACAACAACGTAATGCATGTAACACGGCAATCTAATACTAATAGGTTGCAATTAATTTACCAGTTTAAAAAAGATTATTAAATTTATTATTATTATTATTATTATTATTATTATTATTATTATTATTATTATTATTATTATTATTATTATTATTAT
>JASKDV010182538.1:0-12361 GCA_032466395.1 Aegires albopunctatus
TGTTTCATGTTATGTATTGTGCTACCATGTTCATATGAATAGTTATTTGTTACAAATCTTGCTGCATTTTTATGTACCGGTACTTTCTCCAAGCAATCTATTTGGATTTTAAGATGGGGGGCCCCAGCATCCTTATTATAAAATTGGTTTAACTAAGGTTTTGAAACATTGCTCTTTAATCTTTTTGGAGCATTGCATTTGATGAGCTCATAAGGATGGATAGGCGCGTTAGAAGGGAAATGGCTCTTCCTTCAACGGAATTAAGGAAATAAAATCCTTCTTCATTCGTCAACAAATGACTTTATTGAAGAAAAAACCCGCCCCGTCTTGTGAAACAATCAGGATGATTTGTATCTTCAGTGAAAGTTTCATGACCGTATCACTTTTCCCCTGAACAAATCTGAGTCATTCTACCATGTAATCGCAACCTTACTGAGAGATTGCATATAAACATCATTTGCGATTGCTGAAGGCTATTCACGTGGAAAGTTCAGCAAGAAATCAAAACATAACCTCTGGTTTGATGACGACCTGCTGAAAATCAAGTCATGCCGATGGTTTGTTTTGATTTTAGGCAGTCACGACTAAAACGTTTGAAGATGGTGGCAGAAGGCCGATAAGTGGGTTTGATAACGACACAAACAAATGTAAAAAACATACTTAACGACCGAATGAGGTGACAAACTACACCCTTGAAACACATTGAACGGATAAATAAGGGACACCGAAAGTTTCAAGTCAATTGGAACAGCGGTTACGGCGCTAGAGCACATACAGAAAAAAATATATTTAAAAAAAATATAGATTATCTTTATTCAGGGTATTTTTTAAAAATTAATGTTGAGAGGGACATAATTTCATTGGTATATAGGCTATTTTAAAAAATAGTCTTTTCTATTCTATTTTTATCTCTTATAATGCAATTTTTTCTCCCCAAACTGCAAGGCAGAAAGTTATAATGCTTTCGATTGTAGATCGATAGAAAACAATGACAAAAGTCTTATTGATTTTCAATTGGTTTTATTTCTAATAATGTTTCTTCTCTTGTTTATTTTTGCTAGAATGTTGTTCGTCAGCATGGACGAAATTAAATAATTTTTTATCAATACTTACACCTAGATACTTGTAAAATTCTACTCTCTCAACAATTTGCTTTTTGATATGTAAGGGAGGGAGCTCTTCTTTACTTTTTCGAAAATCAATGATCATCTCTTTTGTTTTGCTTTTAGTTACTTGTAGAAAATTATCATCATACCATTTTGTAAAATTTTTTGACTTCTGCTCTATATGTTTCATTTCCTGAACAAAGTTGTCCTTGCAGCACACTGTCATCTATGAAATTTATATTAGGAACAGACTCTATAATACCCCTACCGTCATTTGTATATATCATGAAGGGTATTGGCGAAAGAACAGTTCTGCGGTGCCCCATTGTTAGTAGCAATTTGGTTTGATTTCTCTTCATTTATATCCACATACTGGGATCTATTTATCAAAAAGTTAAGGACCCAAGCCGATATATAAGCATTTATTTCGTAGGTATGCAATTTTTCCATAAGCAAATGGGGCTGGATGGTGAGGAGGAGAAAGCAACAAAAAGTAATCTACAAAAAAAAAGTTTTCGATTGGTCAAGATGTTTATTCATAAGAACTAAGAGAGCATCTTCCACGCTGCACTTTGCTTGGTATGCAAATTGGAATGGGTCAGAAAAGAGCCTTTTTTGGGAATTAACATTTGCCAAAACAAGCTTTTCTAAACATATCATAACAACCAAAGTAAGGACAATAGGTCGCAGGTCGTTTAAAGTTAGTGTCTTTTTATTTTTTGGAATAGGGACAATCTTTGTCATTTTCCAAATATCAGGAATACATGAGGACAAAAAACAGATATTGTAGGTACAGATATAAATTGTGCATAGTTGATTTGCACAAAATATAAATATCTTTCCTTTAACATAATCTGGACCACTAGCCTTTCTTTCTTTCACTTTCAAAGAAACATTCTTAACCTTGTGTTCACTGGAACTAATCTCTATATTCTTTTTTTCTTCCTTTCTTATAATTGCTTTCTGATTTTTCAACTTTTGAATTAATTCTTTATAATATCAAAGCGAGCATAAAATTGATTTAGTTCATTCGATTCTAAGTTGATGACATCATTTGATTTATGATCTGTATACTTCACCTGTTCTTTCATTCCTTTCCAAGCATTCCTGATGTTACCAATACCATATTCAAATAGTTTCAATTTTCTTTTTATGATCTCTTTTGCATAGGGCTTCATTTTTCATCATTCATTCTTCGCAAAGGAAATGAAAATGGCAATATAGAAAAAGAGAAGGATGTTTAGATAGACATTCATTCTTAACTCCTCACTTTTCATCAATGAATAAGTGAATAACCCTCCTGACACAGAAATGTTCATTTCTAGAGTGGAATGAAGAGAGGTGGGGGAGTGGCTCCTTTCATTTCAAACACTTTTTTTGTCACAAAGTGAAAATCTGAGTTCAGAATCTAATTTCTTGTTAAATTCTAGTGTGGTTTGATACTAAATACCATATGATTTTGAAGTTATTAAGTTTAAACAAATAATCGGAAATCTCGGCAACAAAGGATGTGCGATTGCCAGACACTCCTACGCTTCGTGTATTGGTGTATCTCTGCTTTGTGTGTTGGAAAAGGCCCAATGATTAAGAAAATGAAGAGTGAAAGTAATCACCAATGTAAACGATCAAAAAAATGAAGAGCGAAAAGGGAAAAATGGCGGCCTAAACAAATCCAACATATTGTCTCCCCCTGGTGAGCACGTGACATATTGTTGAACATGTCAAGCCTTCGAAAGTCAATTTCCAACTGGCTAAAAACCACACAGACACATAGCTCGACAACTCTCGTCCTGAACATGATTCACATGATTAAAAGTCTAACATATTTTTAAAATGTGTGTTTTGTAATTTTCTATACCGACAATAAATAAAGATTTGAACTTGAACTTAAACGTTCTACAAACATGGATTTTATACTTCGCCTTGCAGGCAGACGTGTTCGAAGTGCTGTGACATTTTTCCCATTTTATGGGGCTTTATTAAGAATGTATATTAAAATAAGTGTACAATTCATTATATAGTTATAAATACCGAATGTGATACTATTTTCAAGGAGTTTGATCAGTTCATACCCAAGTTATTGATAATTTTTATTCAAATGTGTGAAATCATCCTGCCATTAACATTTCTTCCTTTCAACATATTGAACTTGAATCAACATGCGCTCCTTTACAAATCATAAATATATTTACAACCATGACTGCAGCTAAAGTAAAAATCCTTCACTCAACATTGTTCACTACCTGAGGCAGCGACCAAGTCGAGGCGGTACCCAGAAACGAAGGCCAATAAGGCCAGTGTCACACAGAAAAGGAGAAAGGAGTAGCAAAAAGACTGATTTTAGGAAGAGCTTGATCATGTAATTTTAAGAGGTTGTCACACAGGGACAGTTGCACCAGAGTTATTTTTTTAGTCTTCAGCAGATCTTCATGTTTTAATAAGTTTTAACCCTTTTGAGTCGTTTTATTCTGAATGATTGTGGTTTTGGGGCATCTGCCTGAGAACTGGGTGATCAGGGGTTCGAACCCCTGTCTTCTGGTAGATGATGACGGCAGTGTGAGGTAAGTGTCAGGAACAGTTGGCCCAGTGTCAGTATGCTGTGTCTGTGTGGAGTGTGCTTCACATTTGACCTGTCTAATCAGCACTTCTGGCGTGAACGGAGCATTGAAATTAACTAAGTACAATTTGATAGTGTTCCAAAAGCATCACAAGAGCTTTTTGATCTCATCATTATATCTTACTTATGGGATTTGAATCCAGGATCTCTTTCACCGGAAACTGCCATGGTAACCCAAAGGAAATCATTTAAATAATCATAGGAGATGATGAAAATGGGATGCCAGTGTAGCACGCCCCTGCAAGTGGAGCAGTGTAGTAGAAATCTCTATAAAAGTCAGGGGGTGAGCAAGGGCCCCACAGTAATGGTGAAAACAAGGTATAACACGTATTTGCACTTTATATTTAATAAGAACCCTCACCCTCCAAACCATCATCCAGGAGAAGAAGAACTTTTCCTTGTTTATCTCCCTTCCAATAATTTGAAGTGGGATTATTCGAAGTTTTAACTAATTTCTAAGGAATTCAAATAAAGGTTTCCATTGCAGACATGCCAACCTTCATTAGGACCAAGTGCTGATGACACACAGCTCTATGAAAAGGGAGCTGAGGCGATGGCCCAAACATCCATGGAGGATTGTTGTAATGACATCAAAACATGGATGACGTCGAACAAACTTAAACTAAATGACTCTAAAACTGAGGCTCTGCTTTTAGGGACAATTCACCAATTAAATCATTAACATTTGATCGTTTCAGTGTCGGAAATTCAAAAATTGATCTTTGCAAATCAGTACGAAATCTAGGAGTCCATTTTGATTCTGACCTATCAATAAAAAGGCATATTATGAAGGTTTGTCAAAGTACACATTTCCATCTGAAGAACATTGGACAAATAAGAAAATTTTTAGATTTCGATTCCACCAAGATTCTAGTACATTCTCTTATAACAAGTAGATTAGATTATGGTAATTCTCTACTTTTAGGAATCCTCAAAAAGCACCTCCAACAATTACAACAAATTCAAAATAAAGCAGCAAGGTTGATAACGCTATCTAAACCTCGAGAACACATCAAACCAGTTCTTTCTTCTTTACACTGGCTTCCAAATAATGAAAGAATAAATTTTAAAGTTTCATATTTAATTTTCAAATGTCTTAACAATTCAGCTCTAGGCTATCTATCACAATTAATTCAGGTCTATTCCCCAACACAGACTTTACGATCATTGGCTGCAACAAATTTGATAGTTCCAAAATATAGACTAGCATTAGCAGAACGGTCAATTGCAGTCGGTGATCCTAAAGTGTGGAACTCTTTGAGTTCAGAAGTCAGGAACTCTATTTTTAACATGTACAAATCACGTTTAAAGACTGAAATTTTTAGATGATCTTTTAGATAGGTCTTTAAACAAATTTAAATGCATATTTATTTCATATTATTACTTATATACAAATGCTATTTTATCATGCAATGTATGTGAAATTATTGTGCCATCTTGCAATTCATTTTATATATTTGTTTTATTTTTATAACTAGCTTTCTTTACAATTCATTTTAGACAGAGTGAGTTAAAATTTAAAGGGTTTAGTGTTCATTTTATTAATCTACTGAATGTGAAATTTTTACTAGTATGTGATGAATTTGTTACGTTTGAATGTTTATTACATTTTACTCAATGTTGGTGGATATGCACGCTTTATAAATAAATAATTATTATTATTATTATGTTAACTCTTTATCCGTTCAAAGCCGCACATTGCGTCACAGTAATTTTCGGTTATCCGTTCATAGCCGCACACTTGAGTCATGAAGATTATAATCTCTGATACTCTCCCTTATGAAGTAACTCTTCTTACAATAAGTTAATACTGATCAAAAATACTTTTGCTTTTGTTATCCTAGCTATTTTTTGCCTTTTTACTTGGAAGTTTGAGTTTGAAGTATGTTTTTACAGTAGTTGTGAATCTGTTTACTGTTTCTAGGCAGCATCCATTTGTAAACATGTCAAGTAAACCGAGTTATTCAGGTGTTTTGTGCAGATCACGCCATTTGACTGCAAATCATGCTCATCAAGTTATAACCAAGTGGTTGTATAGTGAAGTAATTTCAGATCAAGATAGATCTACTGACTCAAAGTCAGAGGTAGAGGATCCTTCAATAAACTAGTCTTTAATTTCATTGTGCAGAAGAAAAAAAATGTGATTTTTCTCATTCTACACAGTTATTTCCCAAAAGCCATTAAATGTTCATTTTTTTCATAAACTTTATTAATTTTCCTTCAATTCCACGTATGATACAATATATTACAATATATGATGACAAAAATTAATTAGATTAAAATATCTCTCTACCCCTAAAAATAGCAAACAATTTGAGCAAAAAATTTAATGGATAATGAGTTAATAATCATATTAATATAAATATTATGAGTAAATATTGTGAGTAAATAATATGAGTAAACATTGTGAGTAAATATGAACTCATTCAGCCCTGCCCTTGGCAGCCAGTCAGGTGTTCAGATACTACCGCTTTTGAGGCGTACAATGCGGTTCATACACAAAACTAAGTATACTCGGTCTTAGAGCTGTACGCTATGTTCGCCAAAGCCGAGCATACCTGGTCTTAGGATTAAATGAGTTAAAAGTCTTTCTCCCGGTCTTATATACACATAATGTCTGAGATCAAATACATTTCTTAAAATTCTTCAGTCGTTACCAGAAACAACCTACCAAGAGCATGCAGGTCAAGTCTACCTCAAGCCTATGTTTGAAGACAGAGAAACCCACCAGGGATTAGTTCAGCAACAAACCCTTGGCAGCGCCCTTGCTGGAATTGACAGGTAGGTCTATGCAACAGCAAATAGACAAATTGTTTTACTTCTTACTGGTAATGTTTATTTATTTTATGGACTTTTTAAGTGCAACCCATAGAAATATACACTTAACTAGAATACAATCATGTGAATGAAAGCTCTCTTTGCCTTTGGTTTGGCAAGAGACCGGATGTGTACCCAATTGATCTTGCTAACTGCATACGCAGTAATGTTGTGATTAACATTATGATTATTGGGGCCGCACAATTTCTGCTTGTACAGATTCTATTTCGTTTATTCGTTTGGCAATAGATTATCTTATTAACTTGCCCACGTAATAATAGCGTTAAATTGGGGCTGCACCATTTGGCTCATATGGATTCTAATTCTATGGTGCAACCAGATACACATTTTCTCACTGCACTCAGGTATAAAAAGAAAACTTTTTCAAAGGAAGGAAAAGATTGGTCTATATCCGTGCAATTATGATCTTTTGGGTAGGCTATGTGACAGTAGTTGAGGGAAATGGCCTTGCACTATGATGATGGAAAATGTCTCTAAGTCTGACCTCATTGTGGAGATATTGACTATAAACCCATCTTTTTGTTTCTATCAAGTATCTAGCACACAAGGGTAAATTTTTAAAATCCTATTAATGGAAAAAGACAGAAGAAAACAAAGTCCATGCTTTGACTTTAAATGAAATTGTGTAAATTTATCAGAGATAATTTCTGTTATAAATTAGACGGGATATATCATGTGAGGTATTATTTAAAATGATACTCCTATTTATTTTCATTACAATAGAATTCTCCATGAATGAAGTTGTTACAAAGTTTTGATTACCCTCTGTGCAGTCATTACTACCTCTTGTTGATACGTCTATCATACTGTTGGAAGTATTTGTAACCTGTTTCTTCGAAGCAGAACACATGTCGCACATGCCGTTTTGAGCTATAGCGATTTAAAGTTTGAAATATATTTTGGATTATGGTTGTTTCCAAACAATCAAATGTGAGCTTATAGATTTGAGCTTTTATAAATTCTATGTTTAGTTATATTCATAAATGTTACATAAGTTGCATATAGAAAGAGAGAGAGAGAAAGAAAGCGAGAGAGAGAGAAGGAAGAATGAAAGACAGTCAAATAGTTCGAAATCACTCAGACCACAGTTTTATTGACCATTGCATAGTAAAAGTATCCAGAGTTAATCCGCTTGTCAGTCATGAATGGAAATGTACCTCAAATATTTTAAATATACGATCGGCAAATGTCGGGGAAGATAATTTACTGAAATCGAGCGTGTGGGATTGTCTGCAGTTCGACACGAACATTGAACGTAAGGGTTTGATTATTGTCTTCATGATAAAATTGGTATGGTTAGCGAGACTGGATTTTCCCACGAGATTAAGTTAACTGAGTTGAAATTTTACTTTTGATACTGGTCCCCCCTTTGATAGAAGTTATGTTACATGCTTGAGAAAACACTTTTTCCCAAAATGTCACCCCTATAAGATTAGTTAGATTCAAATTCCCATGTAGAAAGCATCCATCTCATGTCAGCCTTTTGTTTATGGTAGAAAGTCGTGTTTGAGTATAATGGGAGCAAGATTAATGGCCCGTCTTCTTCTCTGTGAACTCGACTAGCACTGTTCGTTAAGACTGATGGTCAATTCTGCTACGTGGAATTTTATACCCTGCATCGCAGTGATTGGGACAAGACTTGATTAAAATAGTCACACTTTGGTGGTAGGAGGGTAAACTTCCATAAATTTTTGTCAAAGTAACCACGCTAATATATCTGTGTCAGAAGTCTTAAGAGTTGTGGCTAGTGGTTGAGTTCTGCAATCTTAAGTGATGATAACGACTTCTTGTACTGTCAGTCAAAAATAAGGTGTTACATTTAGATATCATGTGGTAGGAAGCATGGAATTATGGGTAGAAGTTCGATTCAGATAAAATTGTCGACATCTTGAATTCAAGTCAGACTGGGATGAAATTTCATAAACTTTAACACAGCCCAAGCTGATAAAGGTGATTCGGAACCTTTCCAAACCTTTTTCGATTAAGTCACATATGACTGAGGAAAGGTTCCTGAAATAAACCTTTGTGCTTATGTCGTATGTGCACTGATGACGTAATGACCGCATGGTTACGACCATCCTCTGACCAAGTTTTTCAGGTTTCTGGATTTTTAAGTTTTTCAGGTTTCCGGGTTTTTCAGATTTCCAAGTTGCTGGGTTTTTCAGTTTTTCAGGTTTCCGTTTTTTTTATTTTTTCAGGTTTCCGGGTTTTACTTTCGGTTTTATCTTTACTGTTGGTTTTTTTAGGTTTTAGTTTTAGTTTTAGTGTACTGAGTTATAGTTTTGTCATATTATGTTCTAGTTTTGTTTCAATTTGATTTGTCATATATAGATCTACATGTCTTTACAAGAGTAAGATCCTATGTGGAATTATTGGTACTTTTGAAGATCTATACATATAAGATCCTTAAGGCTTGTTGTTTTGTTTTGTTTGTTGTTGATTGCAACAATATACGGGTCTATTAGGCCCCTAATCAAATCCTTACCTGTGTTGCCTTTTTGATCGTCCCTTGCAAAGTTTGTTTGTTTGAGAGGCAAACCACTCGTGACAACAACTTCTTTTTTTTCCTACATCTCCTTTCCTTAATTTCTTATCTTCTTACCTCCCCTTTGGTTTGCGAGTTTGGAGTTTCTCGTAGCTATGTGATGTTTAATTGTTATTGTAGTTGAACAAAAATTCCTGACTTTGTTGTTAAACTTAAACTTATCTAACTCTTACTTAACTTCCTTATCTTCCCTAACTTAAACTTACTTACTTAAACTTATCAACTTACCTCACTTACCAACTTACTTACTCCCATATTCTACTTTTTCTTTCCTCCTCTATCCTCTCTCTCTCTAAATTTCCAAAAGCTTACACGTAGCATATTCTACTTTTCTATCCTCTCCCTATCTTTCTATCCTCTTATATTTTCATTTGGCCACACAAATATTTGTCTTTCACGTAAACTCTATGTTATTGTTGAAAAAACATATTTAATGATAAATTATGGATTTTTTTGGTCCCCCGTTTCATCGGCTTACATAAATAAAATCGCCATTTTTGACAACTTAAAGTTTGAGCTTTAAGCCAGACCACATGGGTATTAATAGAAAGATTGGCTCCTCCCTTTTTCTTATCACATGCCCTTTTCAAGAACTATCTGGTCAAAAGATTGACTCTGACGAGTGGACACTGAGATAAGATTGAATCTAAATTGCCAAGACTTGACAGGAGAGTGTGGCCTTCCAATAGGGGTGTGACTTCACTGTGTTAAAGTTAGCTTATTGTATGATGCATGAATTGATAGGTCTTGATTAGTATTTTGATTTTATGTAAGTAATACTGCGATGCATCATACGAAGTGTTAAGTCAGGTGGAGGAGTCAAACATTTACTAAATCAAGGAAAATTGCCTTGGCTGAACACTGAGCGAAGTGCTCAATATTGTCTAATGAAATGTGATATAACATAGATTATTATGTAAAAGATATAGTGTTAATTTTCAATCGAGAGATTTAATATTATCATATATTAAGTGTATGCACAATTCAATGCAAATCGGGGAAATAACTTAACATTTGCTTAGTGTTTGTTTGTCTATTCATTCTCGAAACCGGTAAAAACGGTTCTCCATCTTTGATTGCCATTTTCTCAAAACTTAAATATCTGACCTATCCACATTATACATGTCATATCTTTGTAATGAAAAGTTCAATCTTCATAAATTTGGTATCATATTAAAGTGCAGAATTTGGGCTTTCTCGGGATACTCATTACACAAAACCCATAGTTCAATCTTCATAAATTTGGTATCATATTAAAGTGCAGAATTTGGGCTTTCTCGGGATACTCATTACACAAAACATATGTTCCGCTTCGAAGAAACATGTTCACATTTATTGTTAGCCTCAAGAAGGGAAAAAATTCTCTGAGATTGTGAGGAAATATCAAAAAAGATATTAAAGCCTTTCATTGACCAAGAAGACCCTATATTCTAAATTATATTATATTTGTATGCATTAAGCTTCATTATTCTGAATTGCCAGATAGGACTTTATTTTTCTATGATGCCATTCTGTCTGTTTGAAATGAAATACAAAGTTTATTGCCCATCATTTGATGGTGACAGCAAGGTTTTAATTTAACAAAGATCATTTTTTGGTAAGTCATTGACAATGAAATTTATCACGTACAAGCATTTGTATGACGATGTGTTATGTACTATTGATTTTGTTATTTTTCTTTCTGCAACAGGGAAACTGGCGACCCGAAGAAAAGCTATGGCTCTGTTTTACCGTATCACAATAAAGATCACAACAAATTTCACCTAGAAACAACTTACAATGCAGATTACATCCCTCCATTTCCAGAAACAGAAGAACAAAAAAAGGTAATTGGTTAGATCATTACTGGAAGAATCAGAATCAATTGTACAACTACTACCAGCTAGTCACCACAGGACTCTGCAGAGAGGTCTCAGAGAACAAAGAATGGTATCAAAGGCTATTTTAGAGCCTATTACCATTAAGGATTGTGTGAGCTTTTGTGAGCATTTGTAACCAGCTAACTGAAAGGTTTCATCGACATAAAATACTGTAACAAAGAACATTTTTTATAGAGTGAATGAGTCAAGAATGTGTCATTTTTTTACTTTACTGAAAAGTGACATTTCTTAGAAGTTGTCTAACATTGACTTAATGTTTTTTGAAATTTAGGTAAAATATATAGTTTTAATAAACTGGCCACAAAACAACTCACATGTCTTTGACTGAATGTAAAATGAAGATATGTTATTTCAAACCTGGTTCTTTGTAACTGGATTTGATTTATGCTGTCATTGTATTATAATTATAACAGTGTGACCTCTTTAATCCGGAACCCGGGTAAAAGGAAAACCCAGGTAAAATGGTATTAAATCACAGAATGAATTTGATTTTCCCAATATAATTTACCTCTATGAATGGGAAGGGTCCCTGGCAAATCTGGTTGATTTTTGGCTGAGAATACATTCGTCAACCTCATTATTTTATCTTTACTTTCCTTTCAAACTCTCACTTCTTGCCCAAACCTGATCGCCTTTGTAAAAACTTTTCTTATCATGCCAGCAACATTGCTGTAAGACACTTCCAAGATATTTCCTGAGTGCAGCTTGTGAAAAATCATAGCCTGACAAGCCAGAGTCAGCAGATACCTATTACAGTATTACACAGGTGTGAAATCTCTGGCTGCATTCTTCCTATTGACGATCTCATCCAGCAACAATAAGATGATGACAGAGGGGATATGCAAAGATAGCGCTGGTCATTTAGAGAGCTTTCTATCAGATTTTCATTGACTAAAACTAAAATCAATCTGTCAAACACAAGGTCAGGGTAATACATAAAGTGAGCTAAGGTCGTTCATGCATTCATGATCAGCAGATCAAAAGTCCTTTCTATCCTCTCGTCAAGCTTGACTCTGAGTGACTTCATCAAGGAATGACATGCTTTAGAGAGCTGTTGGCTTTCACGAAAAAGGTTTAGATCAAAACCCAAAATCTCTGATAATCGACAAACCCAGTAAATCGTGACAATTTTACATCCCATCTACATTTTCTGATGACAGAGGCCCACTCACGGCTGTTAAGGAGGCGCGACTTAGTTGGAAATAGGCTTCCTCAAGCCAGGCAGCCGTTCCCGGTAATCCGATCCGGCAACGAGGTGAAATACCTTTGTTTTCGGGAATTCCCGTTGCCTAAGGGCTACGTGAAAATTTTAACATTATCATTATAACGGTAAATAAATGCACACTTGGGGACCTTATTACCTTAAGATAGACGT
>JASKDV010182549.1:0-12361 GCA_032466395.1 Aegires albopunctatus
AGAGAGAGAGAGAGAGAGAGAGAGAGAGAGAGAGAGAGAGAGAGAGAGAGAGAGAGAGAGAGAGAGAGAGAGTCATAGAAAGAGAGAGTAATATAGAGAGGGGGAGAGGAGGTGTAATTTTCACATTTGCACACATCAAGTCATGATATTATTATTAATTAGTCATGTTGATGTACCGTACCGTAATGACAATAACAATACCAACGAGTGTTATTTTTCACATCATTGTAATAAAAAAAAAGAAAGAAAAAAGAGCGGTCTTCTTATAGATTCCAAAATGATGTTGCAACTGGCCAGTAGGATTCGATGGCCAACTCAATGGTATCAAAGGCAGTGCTTAAAATTAAAGTTAATACATATACATGTACAACAATACGAAAGCATAACAACACATGACCTACTGTCCACCATTCTATTTCTATGCTAAAGCTAATGACATCATTGTTATTAGTGATGTCTCCGTTAACAGAATGGAAACCTGTCGCCAATTAAATTTAAATCTTTCTCTAGATCTTACAAAAGGCAGGAAGCTTTGACACGAGCCTACATGACATGTATTGGTATTAGGATTATAAATTAGATTTAGAATTCATTCCTCTTTAAAAAAAAAAGAAAGATTTTTGATGATGTGTTGTTACAATAACATTAATAACAATAACAATCGCAAATTTTGGTTAGTGACAATGAGGTTGTTTTGAAAAGTTGCATGATATTATTGATATTGATATGCTATTATTGCTATAGCTGAGGACAATTCATCTAAGTTCCTTTAGTTTAAATAACGAAGAGTCAAGAGAACAAATCTTGGATGATAGTTTACTTGTATTTTTACTGATGATGTTATTACTTTTCTCACTCAAATATCACAAGGGAATTATTGGTTCAGGAATAGATACATACACATGTATTAGAAAGACTAAATTCTTAGACCAGAGTCCCTTTGATATTAAAAACAGAGATTCTGATGTCCTCTGGCAATCAATCAGCATGTGATGCCCAATAACACTAACAATACCGCACATGGTTATTGATTATTTTAATAATTTTTTGTTTGTTTTGTTATTTGTATCAAACTGTGACTGTAACATTTTACAATACATGTTGTATTAGAACAGAGATGGGGAGAAAGAGGGAGGGAGGAGGGAGAGAGAGAGAGAGAGAGAGAGAGAGAGAGAGAGAGAGAGAGAGAGAGGGGGGGGGGAGAGAGAGAGGGGGGGGGGCAGAGAGAATGACAATTAGTCATTCCTCCATATTGTGAAAATCATTCTTCCTTCTCCTAAATGTAGATTTCCAAAATCTCTAACCACATGCTTGTCCCAATTAAATGTCTGGCTAGACTGAGACCAACACTTGAAACAATCCCTTATTGGAAGTTATTGCCCTTCGTGACAAAGTGAGACACTTCAAGGATTTGACCTAACACTCTATCAAATGAAAAGCAACCAAATAGACCCACGAGTTGCATTAGACTTTAGACTAAGGTAGGGTCCATCTCCATTTGACAGTCTCGAATCTCTTCAATCACATTCACAACCATAAATTAAGCCTTGTTCTTCAATAATAACACTTGACTTGACATTCTGTGCTATTTTTAATGTACATTTTCACCAGACACAAAAAGAAAGGGGATCACCTATGCAGACCTCCTTAGATTGAAATTCAAAATTCTGAAATTGCTTCATAGTTTTTTGTGATCAATCTAAGGGGGTTAAATTTAAATCACAAACATTAAAAAGTGTACACATAAAAGATGGATATGGAGATCTGGATACTGGATGTCTAAACTTTGGCACCTTGAACATTGGCTTGATGTAAACAAGTATAAATGACCAGCTAAAAGTGGATATATGATTATTATAAAGTCGAAATCTTTATCTCAAAAATTTGCAATATAGTGGCAATTTTTGTAATTCCATAGTTTTGTGTGATTGCAACGCATTTTCAGTAATGCTTACAGATTTTCTGTAGTGCTAGAGAGGTCTGTATTATTATAAACTTTCGAGATCCGTTTTTTTTCCCCATTAACGATAAGAAAAATTCAAGAAGGTCGCCAATGAAAATTGTTACAAAAGCGACCAGTCTTTTAGTTTTAATTTGAGATTTTATTTAGACTGACCATTGTAAAATATACGTAAAGTCAAAGTGTATTCAAATTTCAGGTATCAAGTTCCCTTTGTTTTGTAAAAAGTAAAATATGCCTGCGTATAAGTTTTTTTGTAGTAGCATTGAGATCAGTAGAGGTCTGAATCTAGATCTGATATAACAAGAATAAGATGTACAAGTACAAGATTCCTGAAAATAATCTAGATCTTGCACTGGAAAAAAAGAACCCATAAAAGACTCAAGAAAGCGTACTATTATAATTATAAAATGTACAGAAATGCACACAAATGAAAGGTACTTCTTCCTGCATACTGACAAGATCTGACAAGTCTATGGCCAGGTATTCATTTTACACCTCAACAGGATGAGGAACATGAAAGCAAAGAGCCTATGTATAAGTAAGAATTCATCATCACAAAATGAACCTGGGACCTTTTCTATAAACCTCAATATCACAAAATATACAAATACATGTACACAAGCATGAGCTATACAATGGTATGTAGTCAGTCCAGCTCAAGTTTTAATGATTCTCAAACCCCTTGAATGCTTACTTACATATATGTACGATTCTTCACGTACATGGAAGTCACTTTTAAACATTCTGACAAGATCTCCCTCAGCCTATAGTCAGCTACTGGCACTCCTTTAATACCTGAATACATTGAGGAAATTCATGAAAAGAACCATTTTCCAAGGACTTTGCGCCTGCATCTTGATTTGAATCTCCAAGGTCCTTTCAATTTCCAGGTTAAATACTACTAGTACTAGACTTCAATTACATATAATCAATCCTACAAGAGATTTTCTTGATCCAACCTTTCTCTTGCTGCAACATATGAACAACACAAACAAACACACACAAAACTCATGCTCATTCCATACTTACCATTCAAATTTTGAATAAATGAAAAAAGGCACTGACAAAAATAAAATATATCTTTTCAATAGTACTTTAAGTACTGTACATTTTTAATTTATTAGGTACAAATAGATATATATATACACACATGTGTAATATCTTAATACATAACATTGTGTCACATACTTTACTTTCTGATCACTACTCTCTTATCAATGTTGGTCTCATACCATATCATTGTTGGTCCTAAAAGATTGCAACATTGTGTTTTAAATTTCCTTGCAATTAACAACATGTTTAACCTAATGAGCAATTCTTAAGGAATTTAAAAAGCACTATACAAGTGCTGTATATAAATAATAATTATAATAATATTATAACTACTGGTATTATCAAATCTCATCAATCATATCATTATTAATATCATATCCAATGCTAAAACATGTTCTGGATTGGAGACCGTTTGGCAACTGTTTCACTGAAGTGTGAGTTTCATAAGACTAAGACATTGGAATAACACATACAAATCCTTCTATTGAGGAATTCTTGGTGGCAGATGAAAATGAAAACTGCCTGGACTAACATGTCTGCATCAAGTAATAATTTCATGTACAATCATGCTCTGATATTTGTGGGTAGATGACAGCACAGCTTGCAAGACGTTTCGTAGGCCATTAGGATCAACCATATCAATCTTTTCTTCACTTTGGTCCTTTTCCTTTTCATCTAAGTCATTAATTTCTTTATCTATATCAATTTCAGTTGCATCAACCTTGGAAGTAGCCATCCATTCATCATCTTCTTCCTCCATTATTTCCCTTGCCTTTTGAGTCATGGATGAAGCAGTTCTGTCCCTTTCTCCTTTCTTTTTGCCGTCTGATACAGATCCAAGCAGAGACTGGATTGAAATGTTAAACTGTTGTAGGGACTCAGAGGCTCTTGCCATTGACACTTTATCATTAACAATTTTAGCCGTAAAAAAAACTAGAGCTTGAGATTCAGCTTGAGACAGTTTGAAGGCCTGAGAAACTGTTCCAAAGGAGGAGGACATGACATTGATAAAATGAGGTGTATTGACCTTGTCTTTTTCTTTTTTAGATTTCTCAGCTTCATTCTGATGAAGGGAGCGCAAAGAGGATGAAGCTATGTTGAGAGAATCAATTATTTGCAGAATTTTAAGTACACTCAACGATGTTGCTGAGTTTAAATGCCATAAAAGAGATTTGACCATTAAACCCATTTCAACGATGGTAGATTTGGGTACTGATGGCAATTTTCTCCCACGGGCCTTATTATCTTTCTCTGGCAAATTTTGAGAAGCACCATTTTCTAAATAGACAACTTTGGATGACAAACTGAACCAAATTGTATGAAGAAGGTCACAAAAGTAGTTTACTAGAAATGGCCTCTTGGTCAGACTGGTTGTGCAAGTTGCAAGCCAAGATGTCAAGCTGTGCTCTTTAACCAAATCGACGCAAGTGGATTTCTGTCGACAAGCGTTTCTGACTGTTTCCAAAACTAGGATTTGAGATGTTTCGTCTCCCATAGAAGAATTAAAGAAGGCCATGATAATTCTAAATATAACTTTCTTCTGGTAAAGCCAGTAATCAGAGGAGTCCCGAATCCCATCACGAAGGAGAGTCAGGATCCAATTTCTCTCCTGCTGAAAATGACTTTCAGAGGAGAAAAAAAGTTTATAAAATTCAGGAACATTGGACATGTCCATTTCTGGTTTGGCCATGAGAAATTTCAAGCCTGTCAAATACATATGATCTGAAGGGTACAACATAAGTTTGACTGCACGTGCCAAAAATAGAGCTACAACAAAGGGTAATCTTTGATTATTCTTAGAGCGACTAGCATTTAAGAGATCTAAAATGTAAGCTAATTCTGCCTTTTCAGAGCACCGTGAACTGTCCAGGTGACTGTAAAACTCATTTAACGCTTTGTAAGCCATCAGACGGTTGCGTTGGTGATGACTAGTAAGTGAAACAAGTAAAAATCCGAGGCAATCTTTGGCAACGAAATAACTGATGGGAACAATTTTGTCGGGAGAGAGAACCTGGATAAAAACTCTCAGCAAATAATTTGGGTCATAGGTCACTGAAGTTGACAAAAACTTTGATGCTTCTTGGACAGTAAAATTTTCACAATTTCGTTTTTGTGGATAACAGAGGATAGTTTGTCTCATTCTTTCAGAATCGATATTAAACAAAAATGTTTTCAACGATACTCCAGTGTCCAGGCTTGGCCCTAAGCTTTTTGACATTGACCGATGTTCCAAAGACGCATTTCCCCAGATAATCGGAATTTCTCCTTTCCCTTCTGCCCCAATGATAAACACCTGCATCATATGCAACAATCGTTGATCTGTAAGTGATAAGCTAGCCGAGTAGGCAGTCATGAAAATGTCCCCAATCTTATCATCCATGCATTGAGAATCAATTCGAAACAAAGCATATAAAAGATTGACTAACTCATCTTTAGCCTCAGTGGATGACTCAGACAACAGTGTGGACAGAAATGCAGTATGACTTACACAAAGCTGAAACATTGATTTGGAATTCAAGTCTATTATGGGCTTTTTCTTGGATGTGTCATCGTTTTCAGAAGACTGGCAATACACCAAAGGTACCATTTGGGCTAGAAGAGCAAGAAGAGAGGGATTGGTAAACAGGGACTTCAAGGAAGACTTGACAAAAGATGTCCAAGAGATGGACACAAATTGAGTTGATGGATGTTTTCCTAAAGAGATTGTTTTTTGTAGCAGACTCAGAATTTTTTCCTCCAGGTCTGGATGTCTGTTGGACTTTTTAGAAAGCAGAAACATTAAATGCCTCATAGAAAAATCAACAAATTCATTTCCGATAGCTGGGAATTCAGATGGAGCATCTAGCATATCATGGCTTCCTTTATCTGCTAAACTAGACACTATGGCAAAGAGAAGATCAAAATGATTTATGGTAACTGATGCAACACTGGCTGTAATTGAGATGGTATCATAAACAGTCTTGTATACTTGATGCCTGAAGGTCAAATCTGTGAATAGAAACAAACATATATATGCATGATAAAGCAATATAAAAAATGTCAGATAGAGAAATTATAAATTTATTTCATAAGGATATATTCTTCTTTTAAATGAAAAGAAATACAAAACTGTTTGGCTAATTATGAAAAGGCTACATATAGAGGTATTTCATAAATGAAAAGAGGGCACTGATTACCCCCTACCCCCGAAATAAATCAAAGGCATGCACAAACAGCTTTCTCTTCAAAATTAAGTCAAATTATGGGGAAGGTTGACTTAATTCATTACCTGCAAAATAAGTAATTTGCTTTCTAGAATACAATAAGATATGATGAGTGTAGCCATCAAATTTAAAAAATCAAAATATGAAATAAACTTATAAGTTATATGGTCATTAATATTTTATCCCATTGTTCCTGACAAGGACAATTAAAAACAATTGATATAAACTAACTATAGGGAATATAAACAAAATTCATGCCAAAGAAAGAAAGAAACTATGTTGAAAGGAAAAAAAAATAAAAAATCTAGGAATTTAAACAAATATAGGCCTACCAGTTGATAAATCAGGTGAGACCAACTGAATGAGAAAATGCCAAGAGTCTTCATCCTCACATTTGATTACATTCTGAATATAAGCTTTGATACCTTGACATAGAGCTTGCCTGGTGTTTTCCCAATCTGCAATAACAGTAATAAAAATTATTATAATATTGATAATGATGATGATGTTGACTACTACTACTACTACAACTACTACTACTACTACAACCACCACCACTACTACTACCACTAATGATAGTAATAATAGTGATAACCATGCTAATCATATACTAATAAAAATGCTGTGATGAAAAACTACAGTACTTAGACACCAAAACTGGCACACATGCATAAAATAACTTTTCTAAGTGATGGTCCCGCCAAATTTTTTATTGTTTGTTTAAAATTTTTTTTTTTTTTAATCCAAATAATTACAGTAAGAATTACGTTTGGAATCTGATCAACACTTATGTTTGAAATTTAAGCACTGCGCATACACGCCTTGGAATCTATTGCTTCGTAACGCACCACTTTCAGCTCCTTTCTAGTTATAATAATAATAACAACAACAACAATGAGCAAGCTGGTATTTGGAATGCTAGTTAATTTGAAAAACCGCTTGATTTGAACAAATCCTATATGGGTAAGAATTCGTTAAAAAAGTTATACAGTCACAACTCCCTAATCCAGACTTCTGTAATCCGGAGGTTTCCAAAAATCTGAAGACATGAGTTGGGAATGAAATTTTTTTCTTTTTATTTCATTATACTCTATAATCCAGAAATTTTTGATTCCTGATCCGAACACTCATTTTGGGTCTAAAGTACAACAGTAATATAATTTGCTTTTATTTTTGCTTCTATTATAATATATGAACTCTCTAAGTCAACATCCCAACATACAGTAATAAAAACTGGTCTTCTAATGGCTCTTCAACCCATCCAATGATCTTATCACCACTACAAGCTAATCGAGATTTTATTAAACAAACATAGAGACTCATGACTGCCATAAACTCAATCCAGACAATAGACATGAGTGTGGGTGGGCAAGCAATACTAATCTAAAGGTCACACATGAGAAGCTGATATCTGCTAGAAGCCCTTATCATGCCTGCCAAGTCGTGTTGGTGATGCTTTTAAATTGTATCAGGGCCAATTGGCGACAACATTGCCACCCAGATGATAGACACATATATTGGTCTGACCAGTGATAAAAACAAAGGTGTGCTGAGCACTGAGAATTCTGGAGTTGAACAATGACAATGTATTCTATTAGACTTTGACAAATAATTCTATTATCCACATGATTCTGTAATCCAGACAAATAGTTGGAAACGTTCATGTCCAGATTAGGGAGACGTGAATGTACTGGTTAATTGGAATTTTAAAAAATAGGCATGGTCCCAAATCAAAGGAAAAAAATATAATGTGAAGATCGCTAGAGCCTTAAATACCTATCTAGAAGAAGTGTATCACCTCATGAACATTATTTGGGTAGCATGTGTGTAGTTGGCCTACAAAACAAATAAAAGTATCAATGTGACAATGTAGCTTGTAAACTGTAGTGAGCAACATGGATGATATTCATCTTATATTATAAAGCTTTTTAATATATATGTAAAACATGTTGACAGCATTGACAATGCCAGTTGCCAAGTAGGCTACTTGTTTTACACCTCATCACCTAACTAGAGTGAATAAAATGTGTGTCAAGGATTTTCTCCAAGAACTCAACATTGTGCCTATACTAAGAACTTGCAAGCCAAATCATCCATCACTTAGCCCACAATACTACATGCCATGTTGTTCAAACTCTGTTCAAGAGATATTATGCTACCACCAATAATGCAAAGCTTAAAGAGGCCACTGCGCATGAAAAATTAACTTATATCCATATAATTTTATCATGACGCACAAGCATCATACACTAAAAGATTGTTCTACAAACATGCAGCTTGATTAGAATGTTGCTTAATTTGGAACGATTTCCCTATTGTTGCTTAATTGGAGCCAGTTCCAGTTCCAATTAGCCAACCAGCACTTAATCATGATGATGATAAGGAGGAGGAGGACATAACTGATGAGAATAATGTCTGATAATTATAAAAATAACTGATGGTAACTTTAGCTTTTAACTAGCTTTTATCATCTTGCTTTTTCCATGGGCTTCGAGATGACCCCAGAGGTTGATAGAGTCCTTAGACTTAGAGCCAAATAATAACTAACCAACCAATGATAATAGGGTTAGCTTGAATTATAATTGACAGGATTAGGATTGGTCATAGTTCACTACGGCTAAATTTTGAATTATAATTTATCATAATTTATACGTTGTACCATTTAAATTGTTTGGCACTTAATTTTAGAATGTTTCGCCTATGTGTTTTTTTTAAATCGTGAACTCATGTCTAAGCGAATCCTACTCATAAAGTATCGTTCTGAATCAATGTGTGAATATAATCAGTCACTGTTTTACCTCCAAGTCGTACGGACCTGATAATTCATATATTTCGTAGTGTCATACTTATACATTGAAACACCCTTTTTTTGTAACATCAGAAATCCGAGAAAGAGTTAAAAATATACTCATGTTTTTATAATGTTGAAAAGACGAATGTTTCCAATAGAAGGTATTTATATCTAATACGACTATATCCAGAAATATCAACGTTGAATTAACGTCCACAACGTATTAGCCCAGATCCAGGGCGTAACATTAGAAGCTAGACCAGAGGCAGTTAGTTTCATATCTTTGACCAACAAGGTTGGTATTATATATATACGTCTCCCATTACCGATTGTATATGACATATATATTCATGTGGACTTATTACACCATTTGTAAGAGACATTTTATATGGAAATAATATAAGCGTTGAACTGTACCATGCCTCCACATTATTGCCTCTGATGTCATTGTATCGTCGTCTACACCTTACACAGTACACCTACACCTTCGACCTATTTACATCTCGGCTCTACCCTAAGCTATTATCCACCCATGACAATAATCATGCTGAGGGACTCACTCAAGCCAAGACTTCAGAAAAGAGGTAAATGTCGATTAACTTTAAAAAATTCCACTGCATTAGATGTTTATTACATTAAAATTGATAGTAAATGATTATTTCATTCCAAGCAGTTGATTGATAATGAAAAATGCAAATTATAAAAATCCAATTAAAAACAATTTACTTAATTAATTTGACTCAAGACATTATGGTCTGTATGAAATGTAGGGGGGAAAAAAGTGGCGAGTTGACATTGTAGACATTTACAGAAATGATGATTTCCTTTCTTTCTAGAGACTCAACTGATTTGAAAAATGTGGTTGAATAATCACAAAACCTGCACATCATACTTAAAAAATTTTTTTTTTAAATTAATAAATGAAAATTTCATATCTTAAAACACATATCTCAATATCAAATCCACAAAGTCTATGTTTAACTAAAACAATAAAAACAACAATTATCAACATCATCATTGTTATGCTCAATTGCACTGAACAAAGTCATGGAATAAAAAAAGTAGAAGAAAAAAAAGATATGAAAGTATTATAAATTAATAGTTAAAATTCAAATATAAGTTTTTAAAATGCAAACCTTTTTAAAAAGGCTTAAGGACCTACCTTTGTCTTGCTTGCAACCCTGAATGTAAGCCTTTAAAAGCCACCATTTCCCTCTCTTTACCAAAGGCTTAAGGTGCTTTGTAATGTATATTCCACAAATCGTTAAAAACTTTGCATTATGAGACATTAAAGCCTGCATCAATTTTTGCTTCATCTCACTGTAATTCATCCACCCATCAAGAAGACATTGAAATACACTTTCTGGACATGCCAATGAAGCAGAGGGTACCACACTGAGTAAACGATGAATCTCTGAGACAAGACTATCTTCAGAGCAATGAATAAGCATTTTGAATAACTCTTCAAGTTTTGAAGCGTCTAAGACTAAAACAGAGGATGAATCTGTTAAAACTGTGATGCCGCCGATATGTGCATCTAACTGACTTTCCTTTGACACAATTTCACCATCAGATGAACCATATTGGATGTGTGATGATGCCTTGGAATGCCAAATTACGTGGTTGCTTTCAGTCGATGTGGTGACTTGATTATAAGACCAAGGGAAAAGAAAAGAATCAGCTCTTGCTGAGCGACTTTCAATCTGCTTGAGCCAGTGCCTTAATATGTGTAGAAACATTATGCCGGTAGGTGAAAAGCATGAAGATTTGTGAAGACTTTCTCCTTCTGTGCTTTCAATGTAAAATTCCAATGGGACTAGAAGAATCTCTGCTACACATTTGGTCAGGGCAGGCAAGTCCATGTGAGATGACAGAGCTTTTAAACTTTTAATACATACTGAGATATCAATCTCATTTTTTAGACCATTTAAAGCTTTTGCTGTGTATTTTTCTGTCATTACCTTGCATGAGGAATTAAAATTCAGCCCTTCACATCTCTGTAATATCCTACAAATGAAATCAGAAACTACTTTTGACATGTTGGCTTCACGTTTCTTGGGAGACAGAGATGCTTCACTTTTTGGTTCCGTCAGAAAAAAGTTAAAAAGCACATCATTTCCTAGAGTACTCTCCAAGGCACTTGAAATCTTTTCTCGACTCTCACTGAACTCATTACTTTGGTCTTCCAGCTTCAAAAACTCATCCCCCTTACTCTGCAAATTGGCCAATTCCTTATTGTCATCCTCGTCAATCCCTACATTCTCTATGATATGATTAAAAACCAAAAGTGCCATCTGTTGCAGTAATCCCATTTGTTCTTTCCTTGCCTTCTGGTCCTACAAAGAGAAATAAAGATACAAAGTTAAAAATTAAGGCTCATGTTTCGCTACAAAGTCATAAATAAGGGTTGGCAACCTAAGGCATGCTTGATTAATGTGAGATCTGCTTAACAAATCTCCCATTACACATTTGGAATACAAAACTTTTAAAAACAGTTTGGTTTTTTTTTGCAATGTGATTTACTTCTATTATACTATATACAATAGTACTGGTATAATGATCTTGACTTGTCGTTGGTATGCTGAATAATTTAATACCTTAAGTTGGCACGCAGTTAGCAAAAGATTGCCGACCCTTGTCAGGACAATTGTATTTCAAATTCTTCAACAATATTTTATCAGTCACGTATTTGAACAAAATTTGTAATGGTTTACATTTTTTCCATTACAAATGCCCTAATAATAATAGTTTTGAAACAATTTGAGATACATAAATTAAATACATGGGTTTTTTTTTTCTTTTTTAAAGATATATATTAATAATAATGGTAATAATAATAAGAAGAAGAAAAATGAGGAGGAGAAGGAAGAGAAAAAGACAGAGTCGCAGATGAAGAACAAGGAGGAGAAGGAGAGTGAGAAGGAGGAGAAGACGAAGTAGAAGAAGAAAAAGAAGAAAACAAGAAGAGGATCAATCATGATAATTCTTTATTGCCTAGCAACTTATGCTTGTGATAATAGCACAAAAATATAGTATAAACAAATAAATAATATAATAATAATAATACAGTGCAAGTTGGTTAATTGGAACAACACCGTTGCAGGCAAATTGTTCCAATCAAGTGGCTCCCATGGTTAGAGCAACATTATTGGGAAATCTTACAAGTACTTGATTAGGCTAACTGATCCCAGTATGATTATGAAATTCACAGCGTTTGGTATTGGCCATCGCATGTCCATTTCATCCTTCTTATGTTTTAAAGAGCATGGTTGTAACATGGATGCAAGTGAAAAATGTCAAAAAGCCTGCAGACAACCTGTAAAATCTCAAAAAGCCTGCGACTAGTCAACG